>JBBPBX010027356.1:9249-23249 GCA_038048925.1 Garcialebias charrua | reverse complement strand
GTCGAGCTGCTCTCGTCGGCTAGCTAGCTAACTTCGTTAGCTGGGGGCGGCCGTGGTGTAGTGGTAATGTCAGTCGTCCCCCGATCGGAAGGTTGGCGGTTTGAATCCCGGTTCCCCACACCATGTGTCGTTGTGTCCTTGGGCAAGACACTTAACCCCGAGTTGCTCCCAGTAGGACTGGAAAGCACCTTTTATGGTAGTCTGCCACTATCGGTGTATGAATGTGTGTAGCATTCAATGTGTGTAGCACTTTGAGATTTTCACTAATGAAAAGTGCGTTATAAATTGAATTCATTCTTATTATTATTATTATTAGCTAGGTAGCATGTGACGCAGTTAGCACCGTTGAGCAAAGCTGCGAAGAGAGCAGAAGAAAAAACCTTGAGGTTAAATAAAAGGTACTGGGCTAGCTTTCGCTAACCCAGTTGTACGTAGGAAATTTCTCTGTTGCGCCCAGGGCAGGGAGCGAGCTCACCTCCAATCGAGCGATGTATTCACAGAGAGTCCCACGAAGTTCAGGTGTAAGCGAGGTGAAGGGCAAAAAGAGAAAGAAGGTGGGGCGTCAGCCTCTTTTATACAAAGAGGGCGGGGCCTCATTGATGACGCTGACGCCCACCTGCCTTGTTCAAGGCGTGATTGTATTACTTCAGGTGAACTGCGCGGCGGCGCAATTCCCATAGTCAATGTGTTACACTGAGTGACTGACAAGGGAACTAAAATATATGAAAGTTTCGTTTTTATCATTACATTATGGAAAATACTGACCTTTATCACAATAAAACAATATGCCAATTTTTTTAAAGGACCTGTAATTCCAAACAGCAGCAGTTCCAGCACTGAACATAAAGTAGTTCATTCTTGTTTCGGAAGTGTTTTTTTCTGTTTTTGTGTGTTGCGCCAGTAGCTGCTCAAACTGACAAGAAAGCGATGAGCTGTTTGGAAGAGCTGCATGAACCACGTGACCTCGTATCGGCGAGTTCAAAGACTTCAACTCTCTCTCTGGCGCTGAGAGGGACGGTCTGTGTCTGTTAATATGGAATGAGTGAAAATCAACACATATTATTAATGTGTTTTAAATACCCTGATGCATACTGAATAATCCAGGTAGAAAAATCTTAAAAAGTTAAGTCCACTGTGAGAGGGTGCTATTTATAAGACTGAGCTGAAGACAGCATATCAGACTGAAGAAGTCTTTCGGACGAAAGACGAAACGTTTCTACAGTTTTTTTTTGCTTTGTTTTGTTTTTTGAATGTCCAGAGGACCAGACTTAACATTTTTAGAATGTGTTTTAAACTTTACATTTAGGGTAAAACATCAAGTCTTTTCAAGTAAACAGGTTCAAGTCCAAGTCAAGTCCCAAGTTATTGGTGTAAAAGTCAAGTCACAAGTCTCTGAACATTTTTCCACATCAAGTCTAAAGTCTTAATGACTTGAGTCACATGACTCGAGTCTCACTCCAGTCCAAGTCATGTGACTCGAGTCCCCACCTCTGGACCCTGAACACCAAAAACAATATCAAACAGTCATAACAGATTTATTAAATTCAATAATTTCAAAACTTTTGGCAGCACAACAGCTCAGTGGTTAGCACTGTTGCCTCAAAGCAAGAAGGTTGTGGGTTCAATCCCCGTGTGGACCTGTGGTCTTTCTGTGTGGCGTTTGCAAGTTTTTCTCGTGCTTGCTTGGGTTGTCTCCAGGTACTCTGGCCTCTCTTGCAAAAGAGATGTGTGCTCTCAATGGGATTCACTTGGTAAAATAAAAATAAAAGACAGCTTTAATGAAACATGTTTTTGTTCTTTTTAAATAATTAAACTACATTTGGGGTGTTGCAGCACCCCTGCTTCCACCAGCCTTGTGAGCAACAATAAATTATATTTGGTTGCGTTACGTTTCTGGACGGATGGAGCTGAAGCTTCTGACGGAGAATTCAGGAAACCCGAGTTTCTAAAGAGCTCACGAGACGTTAAATAAAATAACATGTTAGATACAATAATCAGCCAGGTCCTGTGTGTGTGTGTGTGTGTGTGTGTGTGCGTGCGTGTGTGTGTGTGTGTGTGTGTGTGTGTGTGTGTGTGTGTGTACATTTCCTGTCTGGATTATGATGCCATTAGCTTCATGTCACATGGGATCTACCAGCTACGGATGTTAGCTTTGGGATTTAAACACACACACACTTGCACAGGCCCATGGGTAGAGAAGGGAAAAGGCGCAGTCAGGGGTTCTGTGGTCGGTGGCACAGCAGCAGCCAGAGCTGCATTTATCTTCTGGTTAAGTTGTCGTCACGTATTTTATTGTTGAATGCAACCTGTCAGTTTCTTCACCTCAAACTAATCGACGTCTCCTCTTTAATCTCTGATTGATGGATCCAGAATCATCTGGACATCAAGGCTAAAATCTTTTGGCTGGACAGAAGTTGCCATGGAGGCCTGCATCACACCCAAACAATATTATTAAATAATGTAATTAAAGATTAAAACCTGAAAGGGGTTCTGACTGCATGCATTTAAATCATGTTGGACTGCAGGCACAGTACGTTCAGCTGAGGTGTTGAACTAAAGCTAAATCAAAGCTCATGTAAAGTTTATATAAATAAAATATTGTTTGCATGAACTGCTTTTTTTCAGATTACACCTGATATAAAGGGCAGTACTGTAATTCACTTTGATCTGCTCTGACAAAGTGTCTGATATGAAGGAGCAGCTGGGTCCACGTTCAGGAGCTAGAGCTGAAAAGACCAGATCCCATCGGTGGACCGGCATGGACCTCAAAACAACTAAAACCAACTGATCATTAGAGCTGAGGGATCTAGAGGACACTTAGGGCTACAGGAGGTCAGACAGGTCTACAAGAGCCTGACCATTCAGGGCCTTTTGAATCAACAATAAAACTTTGAAATCAATCCTAAAACCAACTGGGAGCCAGTGAAGGGATGCCAGCACTGGAGAAATGTGGTCATGCTTCTGTTTGTGTTAAAAAATGAGCTGCAGCGTTCTGGGCCTGCTTCAGGTGCGAGAGGCCGGCCCGACTGACACACACATGCAGAAAGTTGCACTAGTTGAGTTAATAAAAGCATGACTCAATCATTCAAAGTCATTAAAGGATAAAAATGATTTTACTTCAGGTAGGAGGTGGCCTGCCTGATGTTAGGAGGTGACCTGCCTGATGTTGGGAGGTGTCCTGCCTGATGTCGGGAGGTGGCCTGCCTGATGTCGGGAGGTGGCCTGCCTGCTGTTGGGAGGTGTCCTACCTGATGTTGGGAGGGGGCCTGCCTGATGTTGAGAGGCGTTCTGTCTGATGTAGGGAGGTTTTCTCTCTGATGTTGGGAGGTCGCCACTCGCCAGTCTGATGTTGGGAGGTGTCCTACCTGCTGTTGGGAGGTGTCCTATCAGATGTTGGGAGGTGGCCTGTCTGATGTTGGGAGGTGGCCTGTCTGATGTTGGGAGGTGGCCTGTCTGATGTTGGGAGGTGGCCTGTCTGATGTTGGGAGGTGGCCTGTCTGATGTTGGGAGGTGGCCTGTCTGATGTTGGGAGGTGGCCTGTCTGATGTTGGGAGGTGGCCTGTCTGATGTTGGGAGGTGGCCTGTCTGATGTTGGGAGGTGGCCTGTCTGATGTTGGGAGGTGGCCTGTCTGATGTTGGGAGGTGGCCTGTCTGATGTTGGGAGGTGGCCGGTCTGATGTTGGGAGGTGGCTGGTCTGATATTGGGAGGTTGCCTGCCTGATGTTGGGAGGTGGCCTGCCTGATGTTGGGAGCTGGCCTGCCTGATGTTGGGAGGTGTCCTGTCTGATGTTGGGAGGTGGCCTGTCTGATGTTGAAAGGTGTCCTGTCTGATGTTGGGAGGTAGCTTGCCTGATGTTGGGAGGTGTCATGTTTGATGTTCGGAGGTGTCCAGTCTGATGTTGGGAAGTGGTCGGTCTGATGTTGGGTGGTGGCCTGTCTGATGTTGGGAGGTGGCCAGTCTGATGTTGGGAGATGTCCTGCCTGATGTTGGGAGATGGCCTGCCTGTTGTTGGGAGGTGTCCTACCTGATGTTGGGAGGTGTCCTACCTGATGTTGGGAGTGTTCTGCCTGATCTTGAGAAGTGGTCTGTCTGATGTTGGCAGGTGTCCTGTCTGATGTTGGGAAGGAGCTGGTCTGATGTAGGGAGGTTGCCTGTCTGATGTTGGGATATGTCCTGCTTGCTGTTTGGAGGTGTCCTACCTGATGTTTGGAGGTGGCCTGTCTGATGTTGGGAGGTGACCTGTCTGATGTTAATAATAATAATAATGAATTTAATTTATAACACACTTTTCATTAATGAAAATCTCAAAGTGCTACAAAGTGCAAAAAAATCTAATGTCAATGTTGGGAGGTGGCCTGTCTGATCTTAGGAGGTGTCCTGTCTGATGTTGGGAGGTGGCCAGTCTGATGTTAGGAGGTGGCCTGTCTGATGTTGGGAGGTTGCCAGTCTGATGTTGGGAGGTGGCCTGCCTGATGTTAGGAGGTATCCTGTCTGATGTTGGAAGGTGACCTACCTGATGTTGGGAGGTGTCCTGTCTGATGTTGGGAGGTAGCTTGATTAATGTTAGGAGTTGGCCTGCCTGATATTGGAAGGTGGCCTGCCTTATGTTGGGAGGTGTCCTGTCACATGTTAGGAGGTGTCCTGTCATGTTGGGAGGTGTCCTATCTGATGTTGGGAAGTGGCCTGTCTTATGTTGGCAGGTAGCTTACCTGATGTTGGGAGGTGGCCTGCCTGATGTTGGGAGGTGGCCTGCCTTATGTTGAGATTTATCCTGCCTGATGTTGGGAGGCGACCAGCCTGATGTTGGAAGGTGTCCTACGTGATGTTAGGAGGTGTCCTACCTGAAGTTGGGAGGTGGCCAGCCTGATGTTGGGAGATGTCTTGCCTGATGTTGGGATGTGTCCTACCTGATGTTAGGAGGTGGCCAGCCTGATGTTGGGAGGTGTCCTTTCTGATGTTGGGAGGTGGCCTGCCTGATGTTGGGAGGTGTCTTGTCTGATGTTGGGAGGTGGCCTACCTGATGTTGAGAGATGGCCTGTCTGATGTTGGGAGGTGGCCTGTCTGATGTTGGGAGGTTGCCTGTCTGATGATGGGAGATGGCTTGTCTGATGTTGGGAGGTGGCATGCCTGATGTTGGGAGGTGGCATGTCTGATGTTGGGAGATGGCCTACCGGATGTTGGAAGGTGGCCTGCCTGATGTTGGGAGGTTCCCTGTCTGATGTTGTGAGGTGGCCTGTCTGATGTTGGGAGATGGCCAGCCTGATGTTAGGAAATGTCCTGTCTGATGTTGGGAGGTAGCCTGCCTGATGTTTGGAGGTGTCCTGTCTGATGTTGGGAGGTGACCTACCTGATGTTGGGAGATGGCCTGTCTGATGTTGCGAGGTGGCCTATCTGATGTTGGGAGGTGGCCTGTCTGATGTTGGGAGATGGCCGGTCTGATGTTGGGTGGTGGCCTGCCTGATGTTGGTAGGTGGCATGTCTGATGTTGGGAGATGGCCTTCCTGATGTTGGGAGGTGACCTGCCTGATGTTGGG
Organism: Garcialebias charrua; assembly: GCA_038048925.1. NCBI lineage: Eukaryota > Metazoa > Chordata > Actinopteri > Cyprinodontiformes > Rivulidae > Garcialebias > Garcialebias charrua. Next base: position 17,714 of record JBBPBX010027356.1, on the reverse strand, counting down.
AAGTTTCCTGTCTGATCTTGGGAGGTGGCCTGTCTGATGTTGGGTGGTGGCCTGTGTGATGTTGGAAGGTGGCCTGTCTGATGTTTGGAGGTGTCCTGTCTGATGTTGGGAGGTGGCCTGCCTGATGTTGGGAGGTGGCCTATCTAATGTTGGGAGATGGTCTACCTGATGTTGGGAGGTGGCCTGCCTGATGTTGGGAGGTTTCCTGTCTGATGTTGGGAGATGGCCTACCTGATGTTGGGAGGTAGCCTGTCTGATGTTGGGAGGTTTCCTGTCTGATGTTGGGAGATGGCCTACCTGATGTGGGGAGGTAGCCTGTCTGATGTTGGGAGGTGTCCTGTCTGATGTTGGGAGGTTTCCTGTCTGATATTGGGAGGTGACCTGTGTGATGTTGGGAGGTGGCCTGTCTGATATTGGGAGGTGTCCTGTCTGATGTTGAGAGGTGGCCGATCTGATATTGGGAGGTGGCCTGTCTGATATTGGGAGGTGGCCTGTCTTATATTGGGTGATGTCCTGTCTGATGCTGGGAGATGTCCTGTCTGATGTTGGGATGTGTCCTGTCTGATGCTGAGAGTTGTCCTGTCTGATGTTGGGATGTGTCCTGTCTGATGTTGGGAGGTGGCCTGCCTGATGTTGGAAGGTATGCTGTCTGGTGTTGGGAGGTAGCCAGTCTGATGTTGGGAGGTGGCCTGCCTGATGTTAGGAGGTGTCCTGTCTGATGTTGGGAGGTGGCCTGTCTAAGGTTGGGAGGTGGCCTGCCTGATATTGGATGGTGTCCTGTCTGATGTTAGGAGGTGACCTATCTGATGTTGGGAGTTGGCCTGCCTTATGTTGGGAGGTGGCTTACCTGATATTGGGAGGTGGCCTGCCTGATGTTAGGAGGTGGCCTGCCTTATGTTGGGATATGTCCTACCTGATGTTGGGAGGTGGCCTGCCTGATGTTGGAAGGTGTCCTACCTGATGTTGGGAGGTGTCCTACCTGAAGTTGGGAGGTGGCCAGCCTGATTTTGGGAGGTGTCTTGCCTGATGTTGGGAGGTGTCCTGCCTGATGTTAGGAGGTGGCCAGCCTGATGTTGGAAGGTGTCCTGTCTGATGTTGGGAGGTGGCCTGCTTGATGTTTGGAGGTGTCCTGTCTGATGTTGGGAGGTGGCCTGCCTGATGTTGGGAGATGGCCTGTCTGATGTTGGGAGGTGGCCTGTCTGATGTTGGGAGGTGGCCTGTCTGATGTTGGGAGATGGCCTGTCTGATGTTGGGTGGTGGCCTTTGTGATGTTGGGAGATGGCATGTCTGATGTTGGGAGGTTTCCTGTCTGATGTTGGGAGGTTTCCTGTCTGATGTTGGGAGGTGGCCTGTCTGATGTTGGGAGGTGGCCTGTGTGATGTTGGGAGGTGGCCTCTCTGATGTTGGAAGGTGTCCTGTCTGATATTGGGAGGTGGTCTGCCTGATGTTGGAAGGTGGCCTGTCTGATGTTGGGAGATGGTCTACCTGATGTTGGGAGGTGGCCTGCCTGATGTTGGGAGGTTTCCTGTCTGATGTTGGGAGGTTTCCTGTCTGATGTTGGGAGGTTGCCTGTCTGATGTTGGGAGGTGGCCTGTGTGATGTTGGAAGGTTGCCTCTCTGATGTTGGAAGGTGTCCTGTCTGATATTGGGAGGTGGTCTGCCTGATGTTGGAAGGTGGCCTGTCTGATGTTGGGAGATGGTCTACCTGATGTTGGGAGGTGGCCTGCCTGATGTTGGGAGGTTTCCTGTCTGATGTTGGGAGATGGCCTTCCTGATGTTGGGAGGTAGCCTGCCTGATGTTGGGAGGTTTCCTATCTGATGTTGGGAGATGGCCTACCTGATGTGGGGAGGTGGCCTGTCTGATGTTGGGAGGTGGCCTGTCTGATATTGGGAGGTGGCCTGTGTGATGTTGGGAGGTGGCCTGTCTGATATTGGGAGGTGTCCTGTCTGATGTTGGGAGGTTTCCTGTCTGATGTTGGAGGTGGCCGGTCTGATGTTAGGAGGTGGCCGGTCTGATGTTAGGAGGTGGCCGGTCTGATATTGGGAGGTGGCCTGTCTGATGCTGGGAGATGTCCTGTCTGATGTTGGGATGTGTCCTGTCTGATGCTGGGAGATGTCCTGTCTGATGTTGGGATGTGTCCTGTCTGATGTTGGGAGGTGGCCTGCCTGATGTTGGAAGGTATACTGTCTGGTGTTGGGAGGTAGCCAGTCTGATGTTGGGAGGTGGCCTGCCTGATGTTAGGAGGTGTCCTGTCTGATGTTGGGAGGTGGCCTGTCTAAGGTTGGGAGGTGGCCTGCCTGATATTGGAAGGTGTCCTGTCTGATGTTAGGAGGTGACCTATCTGATGTTGGGAGGTGGCCTGCCTTATGTTGGGAGGTGGCTTACCTGATATTGGGAGGTGGCCTGCCTGATGTTAGGAGGTGGCCTGCCTTATGTTGGGATATGTCCTACTTGATGTTGGGAGGTGGCCTGCCTGATATTGGAAGGTGTCCTACCTGATGTTGGGAGGTGTCCTACCTGAAGTTGGGAGGTGGCCAGCCTGATGTTGGGAGGTGTCTTGCCTGATGTTAGGAGGTGGCCAGCCTGATGTTGGGAGGTGTCCTGTCTGATGTTGGGAGGTGGCCTGCTTGATGTTTGGAGGTGTCCTGTCTGATGTTGGGAGGTGGCCTGCCTGATGTTGGGAGATGGCCTGTCTGATGTTGGGAGGTGGCCTGTCTGATGTTGGGAGGTGGCCTGTCTGATGTTGGGAGATGGCCTGTCTGATGTTGGGTGGTTGCCTTTGTGATGTTGGGAGGTGGCATGTCTGATGTTGGGAGGTTTCCTGTCTGATGTTGGGAGGTTTCCTGTCTGATGTTGGGAGGTGGCCTGTCTGATGTTGGGAGGTGGCCTGTGTGATGTTGGAAGGTGTCCTGTCTGATATTGGGAGGTGGTCTGCCTGATGTTGGAAGGTGGCCTGTCTGATGTTGGGAGATGGTCTACCTGATGTTGGGAGGTGGCCTGCCTGATGTTGGGAGGTTTCCTATCTGATGTTGGGAGATGGCCTACCTGATGTGGGGAGGTGGCCTGTCTGATGTTGGGAGGTGGCCTGTCTGATATTGGGAGGTGGCCTGTGTGATGTTGGGAGGTGGCCTGTCTGATGTTGGGAGGTGTCCTGTCTGATGTTGGGAGGTGGCCTGTCTGATGTTGGGAGGTGGCCTGTCTGATGTTGGGAGGTGGCCTGTCTGATGTTGGGAGGTGGCCTGTCTGATGTTGGGAGGTGGCCTGTCTGATGTTGGGAGGTGGCCTGTCTGATGTTGGGAGGTGGCCTGTCTGATGTTGGGAGGTGTCCTGTCTGATGTTGGGAGGTGGTCTGCCTGATGTTGGGAGGTGGCCTGTCTGATGTTGGGAGATGGTCTACTGATGTTGGGGGTGGCCTGTCTGATGTTGGGAGGTGGCCTGTCTGATGTTGGGAGGTTGCCTGTCTGATGTTGGGAGGTTTCCTGTCTGATGTTGGGAGGTGGCCTGTCTGATGTTGGGAGGTGGCCTGTGTGATGTTGGGAGGTGGCCTCTCTGATGTTGGAAGGTGTCCTGTCTGATATTGGGAGGTGGTCTGCCTGATGTTGGGAGGTGGCCTGTCTGATGTTGGGAGGTTGCCAGTCTGATGTTGGGAGGTGGCCTGCCTGATGTTAGGAGGTATCCTGTCTGATGTTGGAAGGTGACCTACCTGATGTTGGGAGGTGTCCTGTCTGATGTTGGGAGGTAGCTTGATTAATGTTAGGAGTTGGCCTGCCTGATATTGGAAGGTGGCCTGCCTTATGTTGGGAGGTGTCCTGTCACATGTTAGGAGGTGTCCTGTCATGTTGGGAGGTGTCCTATCTGATGTTGGGAAGTGGCCTGTCTTATGTTGGCAGGTAGCTTACCTGATGTTGGGAGGTGGCCTGCCTGATGTTGGGAGGTGGCCTGCCTTATGTTGAGATTTATCCTGCCTGATGTTGGGAGGCGACCAGCCTGATGTTGGAAGGTGTCCTACGTGATGTTAGGAGGTGTCCTACCTGAAGTTGGGAGGTGGCCAGCCTGATGTTGGGAGATGTCTTGCCTGATGTTGGGATGTGTCCTACCTGATGTTAGGAGGTGGCCAGCCTGATGTTGGGAGGTGTCCTTTCTGATGTTGGGAGGTGGCCTGCCTGATGTTGGGAGGTGTCTTGTCTGATGTTGGGAGGTGGCCTACCTGATGTTGAGAGATGGCCTGTCTGATGTTGGGAGGTGGCCTGTCTGATGTTGGGAGGTTGCCTGTCTGATGATGGGAGATGGCTTGTCTGATGTTGGGAGGTGGCATGCCTGATGTTGGGAGGTGGCATGTCTGATGTTGGGAGATGGCCTACCGGATGTTGGAAGGTGGCCTGCCTGATGTTGGGAGGTTCCCTGTCTGATGTTGTGAGGTGGCCTGTCTGATGTTGGGAGATGGCCAGCCTGATGTTAGGAAATGTCCTGTCTGATGTTGGGAGGTAGCCTGCCTGATGTTTGGAGGTGTCCTGTCTGATGTTGGGAGGTGACCTACCTGATGTTGGGAGATGGCCTGTCTGATGTTGCGAGGTGGCCTATCTGATGTTGGGAGGTGGCCTGTCTGATGTTGGGAGATGGCCGGTCTGATGTTGGGTGGTGGCCTGCCTGATGTTGGTAGGTGGCATGTCTGATGTTGGGAGATGGCCTTCCTGATGTTGGGAGGTGACCTGCCTGATGTTGGGAAGTTTCCTGTCTGATCTTGGGAGGTGGCCTGTCTGATGTTGGGTGGTGGCCTGTGTGATGTTGGAAGGTGGCCTGTCTGATGTTTGGAGGTGTCCTGTCTGATGTTGGGAGGTGGCCTGCCTGATGTTGGGAGGTGGCCTATCTAATGTTGGGAGATGGTCTACCTGATGTTGGGAGGTGGCCTGCCTGATGTTGGGAGGTTTCCTGTCTGATGTTGGGAGATGGCCTACCTGATGTTGGGAGGTAGCCTGTCTGATGTTGGGAGGTTTCCTGTCTGATGTTGGGAGATGGCCTACCTGATGTGGGGAGGTAGCCTGTCTGATGTTGGGAGGTGTCCTGTCTGATGTTGGGAGGTTTCCTGTCTGATATTGGGAGGTGACCTGTGTGATGTTGGGAGGTGGCCTGTCTGATATTGGGAGGTGTCCTGTCTGATGTTGAGAGGTTTCCTGTCTGATGTTGGGAGGTGGCCGGTCTGATGTTATGAGGTGGCCGATCTGATATTGGGAGGTGGCCTGTCTGATATTGGGAGGTGGCCTGTCTTATATTGGGTGATGTCCTGTCTGATGCTGGGAGATGTCCTGTCTGATGTTGGGATGTGTCCTGTCTGATGCTGAGAGTTGTCCTGTCTGAAGTTGGGATGTGTCCTGTCTGATGTTGGGAGGTGGCCTGCCTGATGTTGGAAGGTATGCTGTCTGGTGTTGGGAGGTAGCCAGTCTGATGTTGGGAGGTGGCCTGCCTGATGTTAGGAGGTGTCCTGTCTGATGTTGGGAGGTGGCCTGTCTAAGGTTGGGAGGTGGCCTGCCTGATATTGGATGGTGTCCTGTCTGATGTTAGGAGGTGACCTATCTGATGTTGGGAGGTGGCCTGCCTTATGTTGGGAGGTGGCTTACCTGATATTGGGAGGTGGCCAGCCTGATGTTAGGAGGTGGCCTGCCTTATGTTGGGATATGTCCTACCTGATGTTGGGAGGTGGCCTGCCTGATGTTGGAAGGTGTCCTACCTGATGTTGGGAGGTGTCCTACCTGAAGTTGGGAGGTGGCCAGCCTGATTTTGGGAGGTGTCTTGCCTGATGTTGGGAGGTGTCCTGCCTGATGTTAGGAGGTGGCCAGCCTGATGTTGGAAGGTGTCCTGTCTGATGTTGGGAGGTGGCCTGCTTGATGTTTGGAGGTGTCCTGTCTGATGTTGGGAGGTGGCCTGCCTGATGTTGGGAGATGGCCTGTCTGATGTTGGGAGGTGGCCTGTCTGATGTTGGGAGGTGGCCTGTCTGATGTTGGGAGGTGGCCTGTCTGATGTTGGGAGATGGCCTGTCTGATGTTGGGTGGTGGCCTTTGTGATGTTGGGAGATGGCATGTCTGATGTTGGGAGGTTTCCTGTCTGATGTTGGGAGGTTTCCTGTCTGATGTTGGGAGGTGGCCTGTCTGATGTTGGGAGGTGGCCTGTGTGATGTTGGGAGGTGGCCTCTCTGATGTTGGAAGGTGTCCTGTCTGATATTGGGAGGTGGTCTGCCTGATGTTGGGAAGTTTCCTGTCTGATCTTGGGAGGTGGCCTGTCTGATGTTGGGAGGTGGCCTGTGTGATGTTGGAAGGTGGCCTGTCTGATGTTTGGAGGTGTCCTGTCTGATGTTGGGAGGTGGCCTGCCTGATGTTGGGAGGTGGCCTATCTAATGTTGGGAGATGGTCTACCTGATGTTGGGAGGTGGCCTGCCTGATGTTGGGAGGTTTCCTGTCTGATGTTGGGAGATGGCCTACCTGATGTTGGGAGGTAGCCTGTCTGATGTTGGGAGGTTTCCTGTCTGATGTTGGGAGATGGCCTACCTGATGTGGGGAGGTAGCCTGTCTGATGTTGGGAGGTGTCCTGTCTGATGTTGGGAGGTTTCCTGTCTGATATTGGGAGGTGACCTGTGTGATGTTGGGAGGTGGCCTGTCTGATATTGGGAGGTGTCCTGTCTGATGTTGAGAGGTTTCCTGTCTGATGTTGGGAGGTGGCCGGTCTGATGTTATGAGGTGGCCGATCTGATATTGGGAGGTGGCCTGTCTGATATTGGGAGGTGGCCTGTCTGATATTGGGTGATGTCCTGTCTGATGCTGGGAGATGTCCTGTCTGATGTTGGGATGTGTCCTGTCTGATGCTGAGAGATGTCCTGTCTGATGTTGGGATGTGTCCTGTCTGATGTTGGGAGGTGGCCTGCCTGATGTTGGAAGGTATGCTGTCTGGTGTTGGGAGGTAGCCAGTCTGATGTTGGGAGGTGGCCTGCCTGATGTTAGGAGGTGTCCTGTCTGATGTTGGGAGGTGGCCTGTCTAAGGTTGGGAGGTGGCCTGCCTGATATTGGATGGTGTCCTGTCTGATGTTAGGAGGTGACCTATCTGATGTTGGGAGGTGGCCTGCCTTATGTTGGGAGGTGGCTTACCTGATATTGGGAGGTGGCCAGCCTGATGTTAGGAGGTGGCCTGCCTTATGTTGGGATATGTCCTACCTGATGTTGGGAGGTGGCCTGCCTGATGTTAGGAGGTGGCCTGCCTTATGTTGGGATATGTCCTACCTGATGTTGGGAGGTGGCCTGCCTGATGTTGGAAGGTGTCCTACCTGATGTTGGGAGGTGTCCTACCTGAAGTTGGGAGGTGGCCAGCCTGATTTTGGGAGGTGTCTTGCCTGATGTTGGGAGGTGTCCTGCCTGATGTTAGGAGGTGGCCAGCCTGATGTTGGAAGGTGTCCTGTCTGATGTTGGGAGGTGGCCTGCTTGATGTTTGGAGGTGTCCTGTCTGATGTTGGGAGGTGGCCTGCCTGATGTTGGGAGATGGCCTGTCTGATGTTGGGAGGTGGCCTGTCTGATGTTGGGAGGTGGCCTGTCTGATGTTGGGAGGTGGCCTGTCTGATGTTGGGAGATGGCCTGTCTGATGTTGGGTGGTGGCCTTTGTGATGTTGGGAGATGGCATGTCTGATGTTGGGAGGTTTCCTGTCTGATGTTGGGAGGTTTCCTGTCTGATGTTGGGAGGTGGCCTGTGTGATGTTGGGAGGTGGCCTCTCTGATGTTGGAAGGTGTCCTGTCTGATATTGGGAGGTGGTCTGCCTGATGTTGGAAGGTGGCCTGTCTGATGTTGGGAGATGGTCTACCTGATGTTGGGAGGTGGCCTGCCTGATGTTGGGAGGTTTCCTGTCTGATGTTGGGAGGTTTCCTGTCTGATGTTGGGAGGTTGCCTGTCTGATGTTGGGAGGTGGCCTGTGTGATGTTGGAAGGTTGCCTCTCTGATGTTGGAAGGTGTCCTGTCTGATATTGGGAGGTGGTCTGCCTGATGTTGGAAGGTGGCCTGTCTGATGTTGGGAGATGGTCTACCTGATGTTGGGAGGTGGCCTACCTGATGTTGGGAGGTTTCCTGTCTGATGTTGGGAGATGGCCTGCCTGATGTTGGGAGGTGGCCTGTCTGATGTTGGGAGATGGTCTACGTGATGTTGGGAGGTAGCCTGCCTGATGTTGGGACGTTTCCTATCTGATGTTGGGAGATGGCCTACCTGATGTGGGGAGGTGGCCTGCCTGATGTTGGGAGGTTTCCTGTCTGATATTGGGAGGTGGCCTGTGTGATGTTGGGAGGTGGCCTGTCTGATATTGGGAGGTGTCCTGTCTGATGTTGGGAGGTTTCCTGTCTGATGTTGGAGGTGGCCGGTCTGATGTTAGGAGGTGGCCGGTCTGATGTTAGGAGGTGGCCGGTCTGATATTGGGAGGTGGCCTGTCTGATGCTGGGA
>JBBPBX010027355.1:16393-37355 GCA_038048925.1 Garcialebias charrua | reverse complement strand
GAATACAAATAATTTTTCTTTTTACATGCATTTCTCAAACCTTTAGTCATCCATTTTTGATCCATAGATTTTTTCTTAGTATAATTTTTTAGCACACAGTTTTTACAATACAATGTCTCCAAAATGTTCATAAAGTCATCGTATGAATCATTTACATCTTCCACGTAAACTTTATCCCAATTTTGATTAGCTAAGTCTTCACTTAATTTGTCTAGAGCAGTTTTTGATGTACAGTATTTATAATTTTTCTTTTACTAGCAATTTTGTTCATTTTACTGTGATGTTTTTTGTAGATTGTGAAAACAGGTAAATGATCCGTAAGATCAGTCATTGGAATGCCACTAACCACATCCCCATTTAAAGTGTTTGTGAAAATATTATCCAGTATTGTTGCACTGTGCGATGTAATCCTTGTAGGTTTCAGTATTAATGGATAAAGATTTAATGTGTGCATTGAATCAACAAAAGTACTAATATAAGAATTTCTTAAATTCCCCAGATCGATATTGAAATCACCAAATAAACATTGTTTTTGTACAACCCTTTTCTAATACTTCTATGATTTTATCTGTAAATGATTCAATATTGGAATCAGGTGGTCTATAAACGCAACTTATTATAATGTTTTTATCGTTATTATTTATAATTTCTACAGATATCATTTCATTATTGGAAAAGTCTCTCTCTTACCAGGATGTAGATGATCAGAGCATGGTTCCGACGCTGCTTATGGTACCAGTCTCAGAGGCTTTGGTGACTGAGAGGCTGAAGTCTCCTCAAAGTTCACCTGTCATCGTTTGGAGGGACGAAGATCCACGAAAGTCAACTGGGATTTACCATTCCTCTGCGGTGTGATTGTTGCCTGGCAGACGATTCTCGGGCCAGTGCCAGTCTCGTTCTGGTCTGGTCAGGTTCTGTATCTTTCTCTTTGTTTGCTCAAAGTCGTCTGCAGAAAGGATCTTCTCTTTCCTCTATGAGGTCAAGTGCAGAAGCGGGTTGGCTTTGGAGTTTTCTTAGAAGTGTCTTGTCGCCGCTCTGTTCTTTGTTCCAGAGTCTCTTTAGAGCATGTGTCAAAAAGTGAAACTTAACTCCGTGTAAAACAGATAAGACTGATCCATCTTGGGAGGAGGTGGTTCTAACGTTTGGCTTGTTTTAATAAATCTAAAGTCCAATTTCTCTTCCTTAAAAGTTTTCCTTTTAAAGAGAAAATAAGACAAAATGCATTATCTTAAAGGAATATTACGTAAAACACACATTTTGATGAATTTTCAACCTTGCTCTCGACGGAGGCAGTCGCAGCCCTTCCCTCTCCCGTCCTTCCCCCCCCTGCTGCTGGCAGCTCCTCAGCTAAGCACCTCGAACGCAAATTAAGATGGATTGGAGGTTTGGGCATTCGATTCTACAAACAAGATCTCTACAGAAGGAACGGCACAAGGGGAGCCTTTCCACCCTCACAGAGTGACGGAGGATACGCCATGGATTCCGCCATGGATTCCGTGGATTCCTGGGAGTGCTCTGTGGAGGTGAAGAATCTTGGATTATATTGGATTATGATGGCAGCGCTTTGCTTTTTGGCGTTTGTGGAGCACTGGTCTATCGCAAAATGAGGGAGACTTCAGCAGGACTTAAGTGCCTGGAGCACCCGACGTCTGGTCTGCGCCGTGACCTCGAGAAATCAGCTGTTTGTGAGCTTATCCAGAGGGTGAACAGATCACCCACGGATTTGGACTCTGGACGCTGTGGTCAACATCAGAAATCAGCTGTTTGCGAGCTTATCCAGAGGGTGAACAGATCACCCTCGGATTGGGACTCTGGACAGCTGTGGTCAACATCTGAGGTCAGAGCTTGGATCAGTGGAAAAAGTCCCGAATTGGATCACTTTGGAACAGAATCGCCCTTACAGACTGAAGGCCACAGAAATTACAATGTGTGCCTGATGTGAAAATATTTGTCAATTCTTATCTGACTCCCTTGGAAACAGCCTTGGGAAAGGCTGGATATCTAATTTCTCCTGAGATGTGCTTACTGCGGACAAAATAGCTGCTGTCTTGTCTGCTACCCCCCCCCAGGGGGGGTACTTAAGTGTACTTAAGTACTTAAGGTACTTAAGGGGGGGGGGGGGCACTTAAGTCCTGCTGAAGTCTCCCTCATTTTGCGATAGACCAGTGCTCCACAAACGCCAAAAAGCAAAGCGCTGCCATCATAATCCAATCCAATCCGGATGAGAAGCGAAACGTCTTCTGTAACAAATAAAGTCCAGTTGATCTTGTGTTGAACGCCTTTTTTGATTCCTACCTGTCTCTCTAATTACTGTTGCTGTAGTAGCCCAGTCATTTGGAAGCTCTTTCTTACCACCCAGAGACTTTAATAGCTCCTCTCTGGATTTCTCACAACATTCTTCCTTCTTCAACTTCCACCATTTGGTCCTCTTCTCTGGTTTTACTCTTTTTCTCTTCCTCACAACAACAGTCATTTTACACACAACCATCTGATGCTGTCTGGCCACGCTCTCCCCTGTCACAACCTTACATTCTTCAATCTCCTTCAGGTTTCCTCTTCTAATGTAGTTGACCTGCGTACTCCTTCCTCCACTCTTATAGGTCACTCTGTGTTCCGCCCTCATTTGGAAATACCGGTAGGTGCTGACTACAGCCATTTTCATTCTCTTGGCAAAATCCACCACCATAGATATCATATATATAAGATATCTATGTCCACCACCATCTGTCCTTCCTGTTTTTTTCCCTTGACACCAAACCTACCCATCACTTCCTCATCCCCTCTCTTTCCTTCACCAACATGTCCATTCAGTGATATAAAATAAACACACTTTTAAGGTTTTACACTAGAGCTTTGGCCCATAAAATATTAACCCTAAACACATTAAAATATTTTCCTTTCTTCAGGAGTTTGCAAAATGAGGTTTCAATTTCCAACATTAATGCATATTTTTCAATTTTCAGTATGATCTGTTGCTTCTTCTTATCTTAGAAGAGAACAAGCAGGTGTTTGACTCCAGCAGTACATTGTGACATCAGAAGATGTTGAATTTCTAAGGTTGGATCAGAACAGTTTTTGATTTGCTCTTTGTTTCCAACCTTCATAAGGAATTCTCACCATGGGGAAATTTCATCCTCCGCCCACCACTCCCTCCTCTCTTTGCTCTGCTTCAGTTTCTTTGCAGCCTCATTTTTCTTGGTCTTGGCAACGAGTTGTTCTGGAGGTTTCAAAGAGTTTTCTGGTTGCTTTAGTTCTGCAGCATCTGTTCTTTACACTGTTTTTCCTCTTTTATCACCACTTAGCCCCCCTCATCTCTTACTAAACTTGACTTGTCAGTGAGTTTTTATTGTTTCTCTTCTTTAAAATAAACTTCAGCTGTCAGATCTTGTCTTGAAATGTTATAATTTACAACTTCTAAAAGATGGAACAAGATTTTTATCAAACGTGAGCCGAAGAGAAGTGTTTCTTTTTGATCAAATGCAACTTTTAGAACTAGTTTCTGTTTCTGCATCCATCACTTCCTGCTAAAGTATCTCTTGAGAAGCAATAACGGGGAAAGAAAATCCCTCGTAAATCTTTCCGACAGCTGCACTGGTGAACCGTGTACAACATGAATCTCACATAAACACAACAACGTGTAACTCTGAGCTGGAACCCTTGTTTGTTTTTCTGTGATGCTAATTATTTACATTTGCAGAACAATACATGTGTCCAACAGCAAAATAAGACATGTTTTTGACCTGTATGGGATTTTTTTGTATACACGTTAGTGCCGAACTGCTATCTGGTACACCAGCAAGCTGAATAACAAGAAGCCAGTTCATATGTGCAGGATATGAATTTCTGCAGCCTAACAGGGTTTTATGAGTGTGTGCTGCTTTATTATGTGCAAGTTAGAGCCAGAGAGGTGAAATGATATTTCTTTATGGGAAGTCAACAAGGTGGTGCACACATTCATTTCTCTAGCTTTGACTTTTTTCATTCATTCAACCTTTATTTAGGCAGGTTAATCCCATTGAGCCTCAAGGACTTATGTTCATTGGGTTATGTTCATTTGGTGTTTGGTGTTTTAGGGGTGTTTGGTGTTTCAGTGTTGGTGTAAATTTTCACACTTTTATACTATTATGAAAAACTCAGGACAGTGTTACACTTTTTTACTATTTTATGCTTATGTTTATTAAATGTTTTAGTGTTTAGTGTTTAGATGGTTACTGTTGCACCGAGGGACTGAGAGAAACGCAATTTCGGTCCTGTGTATGTCCTGTACATATTGCAGTTCTGACAATAAAGTTGACTTTGACTTTGGACTCATTTACAAGAGAGACTTCAGACTCCGCTTTAATTTATTTATACTGTAGTGTTTTTATTCTGAGACTAAAGCTACGTAGGGGTGCAAAAAGGGACACATTGTATAGTTTATGTGCTTGTTGTGTTTCTTTATCTTTTATATGTGACTCTACCTCCCACTTTGTTCCCCTTGTCCCACCCCTGCTATCAGAAGGTTGTTCCACATTGTAGTTTAATTAGTTTTACAGTGTTCATTAGCAGATTTGGTTAACTTATGGCACAGTTGCCTCGGTTCCCCCCATATACACTGATGTCTGCGTGATAAATCATCTCTGTCTGCCTGCTTTAATTAGCCTGACTCCTGGAGTGTTATATTTGGCCCTCAATGTCTGGACAAGAGTCATGGTCTGCATTGTTTAACCTACGTAGTATTTATCTCTTCATCTCCTCACAGGCCTGTATGCAGCAGGCTAACTGATTTTTACACTCTTTATTGGCGTTATAAATGAATTTCAGTCTGATAATGTATCTTCATGATAACTACTTTAGCATGTCAGGGTAAATATATTGCTCTTCTCAGGCTTTTTTGCAGCCTACACAAGGAAAAAAAGGTATCTTCCTTTGGGTTTAGTACATCTTTCTCTCCTTCCCAAACAGCAATGATATTGGAAATTATTCAAGCATTGGTGTGCATGAATCCTGGTGGGTTATAAGGGGGGATGATACCCCTCAGCAGCTGGGTGTCACTTACAAATAAAGTAAATTAGCTGTCACCAAGGCTCGGCTTGAGAGCTGCTGCTTTGCCTCAGAGAGTATCCATTTTCAGCGGGTGTCTGTTCGAACCAACGCAAGACAACGAGTCATTACAGCTGCAAGGAATGAAGAAGCACAACATGATTTCAGTTCAATTGCTTCCTTTATCTGGGGATGAATTACAGCTATAGCAACATTTGCACAATATATAGTCCAATTAATCACCTTGTGTTTCCAGCATGGCTTCACAAAAGTGGGAAGAAATAGACACCAAGTCCGATTCTCTACTTCTTCACCAGACAGCTGCCCTCTCATTATCTGCAGGCCAATATGAACTGTGGGGGTTTGAGTTATTACTTGCTGCAAAGCTGTAGAGACATGGCAGACTGCATCCAATAAAATCTGACGCACGAGCTGCTTTGGAGGGCTTTTTGTCCCCTGATTCATACAAACATACAACAAATTGTGTCATCGCCATGATTTGAGCAACTATTTACATATTAAATTTAGTACTAAAACTAACCGGTCTTAGTTAGTCAGAATAATATAATCTGAGTGTGATATTGCCTTGGACTTATGGTTGAAGTATTTTAGTTCAACATAGGAGCATCAAATGAAGGAATAAAACAAGTGGCAAAGAGAATGTAAACCAAGTTGACAAGTAGGTAATTTATGGGTCTCTGCCGACCCCTAGTGGTCACATTGAGTAACGCAGGACTAAAATAAATACATAATACACATTATTTATTTGAGCAATAAAGGAACAACACTGAGAGGACATTAAATTAGACATATCTAAGATGTGAATACTTTGTATTTACAGCACATTATGCACAATACAAAAACATGATTATTGACTCTTATTCACAGTACAACACTGCTACAGTAGATTACAACACAATAATAGAAAATGTTCAATATAAAGCCAAAACAAACATAAATAATCCAGTAAAAGTACCACCATGTGTACAAAAAAGAACATTTTGTCTTTCGTGGTTTAAGAAGACTGTAGTGTTTCGAACAATAAATATTAACAATATTGGGGGGGAAAAGCAACAATGGATGTGAGATATAACAATAGATATGAGTGGTCTGTTTTTATGCTGCTAATAAAAGAAGTGGCAAAATGTAATAACTTGTGATAACTCACCTGTCACATGCTTCCTGTTTTATGTTTAACATAAATATTTAACTGATCAAGAATTGATCAAACACGTCCTGCGGTTCTTTCCAAATAGTTTGTTGAATTGATGATGGCTTATACTTTACGTATATTAAAGCTGGGGTATGTAAGATTGTAATGTAGTCTGTAACTTTTCAAACAATATATTTTTAACATATTTCTTCACTCTGTCACTATCTACTGACAAACTGATGTTAGACAAAGTAATCTCTGAAAAAAACTATAGTCCCCTTGCTTCTCTATCAGCATTTATAAAAACACTAAAAACACAGAGTGACCCGCCATTTTCCAGCCAATAAAAACAGAGTTTGTAACCAGCCAATAAAAGCAGAGCTTGAATTTGAATCAGCCAATAAAAACAGAGCTTGAATTTGAACTTCAGCAGAGCCTCCCCCTCAGAGCCTGAGGGGGAGGGATCAGAATGCTTTGCCTGTTGAAAATTTTTCAAAGTTCTGAGCTCTGCAGAAAGTTACACATAGCACCTTTAATAGTGACTAAATGGCTTCGAATGTAGGTGGTTTTCATTCATTTGTAACTTTTACAGAACAGTGAATGATCCCGTTCATTAATTTACAGCAACAAAGCTGTTTTACCATCTTCACGTTGTAATTTGACAAATGTGTTGGTTTTGAAAAGAAAAAAACTATGAATAAACAGTTCCTGTTAAACTGCAATTGCTGGAGAGAAAAAAAAGCATCCACACATGAGAATTTTCACAACTTCCTTCATGATGATGATGCACTCACTTGACCTTTTGTGCACCTCGTTGACCCTGTGAGCTTCGTCACAGGATGACAAACTGCTCAGTTACGCTACGCCAGTGAGACACTTTTAACTGTCCGTGACCAATAAATAGGATTTTTAATACATTCTGCCATATGTCTTTCTGAAAAAGCTCGAGTCTAAGAGGAGGAGTCCTCCTCTACAGGATGGAGAATGTGTCTCCTCAAAGACTCCACCTCCCGCTCTGCTTCTCGGAGTTTCCTGCGTAGTGTTTCGTTCGTTTTTTGGAGCCTCTGGTTTTCCTGTAAAAAACGATGAATCGGGTTTTAGTTAAAAGCAACAAACGTGATCTGTGAAGTGTTGGCGCTTGCACTCACTGATTCCAGAGATTCGCAGCAGGGTTGGCTCCCCTCCAACGGCTCTTTGGGCTTTTGCAAAACAGAGGCTCGGTTTTCCCACTTCACACAATGTTTTCTTTTGGGCAGGGGGCTCGGGCATGAGGGAAGGCTGGGCGGCACGGGGACTAAAAGAGACGGCTGAGGGAGGCTGACTTCAGCAGTAGGCGAGGACAGCTGAGGTCCCTCTGTCTGGGTGTAGCTGTGAACTCTTATAGGCCTCAGAGTGAAGGTGACTGGGGAGTCTGGACTCCAGTCTTTCCTGACATCTGGTGGGAATGGGAACGAACATTCTTCCGAACCTGAGGACAATGTCGAATTTGACAAACTGTTATACTCGGTTTGCTGCCAAATCTCAAATGCAAACACCACAAACACAAAATGACTCTGTTCAGTGTGTCATGAGTTACAAAATATACCGCATTTTTCGGAGTATAGGTCGCACCCGAGTATAGGTCGCACCATCCAATTCTTGCCAAAGAATTGGAAAAATCCATATCAGAGTCAGAGAGTCAGAGAGTCTTTATTGTCATTTGCACCGCATGTGGTACATGAGATGAAAACGAGATTATGTACACGAGGTCCCAGTTACATCCAACAACAAATGAAAGAGAAAAACAGTAATAACATCGAGAACTAACTAAGAAAAACATCAACTAGTAATACACTAAGCCTAATATAGTGGGAATAAACAGCAGCACGAACATGAGTTTGTATGAGCAGATGGTCACAGATGGTCACAGATGAACACAGCAACAAGAAAACATATCAGCATCACCATGATGTGATATTTTGCAGTGTTTATTTTAATTTTATTTTTATTTATTCATGAGTCTAACAGCCTCAGGGTAGAAGCTGTTCCTCAGTCTAGTGGTTCTACACTTGATGCTCCTCAACCTCCGTCCTGAGGGGAGTGGGGCAAAGAGTGAGTGTGCTGGATGAGTGAGGTCTTTCATGATACAGGTGGCTCTTTTCCTGCATCTAGAGGTGTAAATGTCTGTGATGGTGGGGAGACTGACTCCAACAGACTTCTGTGCAGCCTTCACCACTCTCTGCAGAGCTTTTCTTTCTTCAACTGTGCAGCCTCCATGCCACACGTTGATGCTGGAGCACAGGATGCTCTCCACTGCACACCTGTAGAACGAGGTGAGAACTGGGCTGCTCAGACCGGCTCGTCTCAGCCGTCTGAGGAAGTAGAGTCTCTGATGACCTTTCTTGATCAGGCTGGTGGTGTTGTTGCTCCAGCTGAGGTTATCATTCATGTGTACACCCAGGTATTTGTAGCTGGAGACCACTTCCACTGCAGACCCACCTATTATCAGTGGGGCATGGGTGTGTTTGTTCCTTCTGAAGTCCACAATCATCTCCTTTGTCTTCTTCACATTCATGTGAAGATTATTCTCTTTGCACCAGCTCTCCAGGTGTTCCACCTCCTGTCTGTAGCTGGACTCATCATTGTTTGTGATGCATCCCACCACCGCTGTATCATCTGCAAACTTAACAATATGACAGCCTGGAAGTGTGGCTGTACAATCATATGTGAGCAGAGTGAACAGAAGGGGGCTCAGCACACATCCCTGAGGAGAGCCAGTGCTGAGGGTTATGGTGGAGGAGGAGAAGTTGTGGATCTTCACGGACTGTGGTCTGTCTGTTAAGAAGTCTAGTATCCAGTTACAAATAGAGGGGCTTAGTCCAAGTGTAGATAGTTTGTCTATCAGAGTTTGGGGGATCATGGTGTTGAAGGCAGATGTGAAGTCCACAAAGAGCAGACGCACGTATGAGTCCTTCTGATCCAGGTGGGTGAGAGCAGTGTGGACCACGGAAGAAATGGCGTCCTCTGTTGATCGGTTCTCACGGTATGCGTATTGATGAGGGTCCTCATTGATGTTGACGGTTGCCTTGATGTGGGACATGACCAGTTTCTCAAAACATTTAGCGACTATCGGGGTGAGGGCCACCGGTCTATAGTCATTCAGACCAGTCACTGTGGAGCTCTTTGGGACTGGGATGATGGTCGCGGTCTTCAGGCAGGTGGGAACTGACTCCAGTGCAAGTGAGGTGGTGAAGATGTCAGCCAGCACCTCACAGAGCTGGTCCGCACATTCCTTCAGAACTTTCCCTGGGATGTTGTCTGGTCCGGTTGCTTTATGAGGATTAATCTTTCTGAGACTGCCTCTCACTTCTGCTGCGGACACCCTGAGATGCTCTTCATCTGGTGATGAGGTGAGTCTGGTGCTAGCTGGTCTGTTTGGATCATCAAAACGTGCATAAAACTTATTGAGGGCATCAGGCAGAGATGGGTCCCTGGGGCATTGTTTGTTTTTGCCTTTGTAGTCTGTTATGCATTTAATACCCTTCCACATGCTCCGTGGGTCTTGTGAGGTGAACTGTCCCTCGATCCTCTGTGCATACGTGGCCTTGGCCTTCTTAATGCCATCCTTCAGTTCATTCCTGCTCTTTCTCAGTTCCACTTTATCTCCTGACTTGAATGCAGTGTCTCTGGCTGCTAGCAAGGCGTGAACTTCTTTATTTAACCAGGGTTTCCGGTTCGGGTAGGATTTCACATATTTTTTTATGGATACATTTTCAGAGCATGTACTGATGTAACCCAGGACTGAGGAAGCGTACAATTCCATGTCCACTGAACTACCATCAGTGGCTGCTTCTCTTCACCTGAGTATAGGTCGCACCTACGCCAAAATGTGGACCGTGTTTAGCTCTGCTGCAAATGTCTCTTCCACAGGAGCGCACAGCAAGGCTTTTAAGAAGATTAACACTTAAAAACAATTAATTGTTTGATAAAAAATTATAGCAAATATGTGTCTGAGCTGAACTTTTCTTTAATAAATGAATAATTTTAGCAGGATAAACACCTAAAAAAATATATTTGTTAGCTGACATTATTGTAAGAGTGTGTCTCAGTTTAATTTTTGTTAATAAATGATTACAAATCAGCTTATTTTATAAAAAGCCATATATAGGTCGCACCTGAGTATAGGTCGCAGGCCATGAAAAAATGATAAAAAGGTGCGACCTGACTATACTCTGAAAAATACGGTATATATAAAAGTCAGCCAGAGATGCATAAACATTGCCCACACATTTAAAAACTGTTTTATGATAAGTCAGTTCTGCTCTTAATATAGCAGCATTCTTGCAGCAGGTGGGCAGCTTCAGCGTAAGTGAAACTGTTAATGACAGGTGGAGGGAAATCACCCTGACAGCAGATTCTGAAGATGTTTTGTTTCACTTCACAAGCTTAAACTTAAATCATCTCAACTGTGACTTTTAGCCTTTTCTACTTCTTTGTGGCTGGTGCCGTTTGTAAAGTTACACAGTCAAAAAATGTACAGCAATATTTTGATTTATTTAGCCTTTCGTAAGAAAAAATAGGGTTGTTTATTCAAATTCATATTTTCACCGTGTTATTTGGACATTTATAAATGTCATAGTTCACTAAATATTTAACTTACAAGCTAAATACTTTGTATTTAGTTTACAAACTAAATACTTAACTTGCAAGTTAAATATTTAGTTAGCAAGCTAAATATTTAGCTCCACACTAAATATTTAGATTACAAATTAAATGTTAATGTCCAAGATGCATGTTTAATTTACAAACTATATATTTAATTTGCAAGTTAAATATTTAGTTAGTGAACTAAATATTTAGGTGTAAGTTAAATATTTTATTTCCAAGCTCATTGTTTATTTGAAAAACAAAACATTTGTTTTCCAAACTAAATATTTATTATCCAAGCTAAATATTTAATTTCCAAACTAAACATTTAATTTCTAAGCTAAACATTTAATTCTTAAACTAAATATTTAATTAGCTAACTAAATATTTAGCTCAGATCAAAACATTTGTTTTTCAAACTAAACATTTAATTTCCAAAATAAATGTTTAATTTGCTAACTACATATTTAGGTCGGACATAAATATTTAACTTGCTAGCTAAATATTTAGCTTGCTTGATAAATATTTACCTTGCAGGTTAAATGTTTAAATATTTAGCTTGTAAATTAAATATTTAGTCTGGAACTATGACATTTATAAATGTATGATTAACATGGTGAAAATATGACTTTGAGACAACAACAACAACTTTTTTTAATGAAAGGTTAAATAAACCAAAAATATTGCTGTTAATTTTTGACTGTGTAACTTTACAAATGGCTCTCCATAGTACGGAGCCCCGGAGGGGACATGGGGACTTTTTTTTCTTTTGCATTCCCTCGCAATAGTTTTGCGTTCCCTCGCAAAACCTTTTGCGTTCCCTCGCAAAACCTTTTGCTTTCCCTCGCAATATAGTGTTACCTCACAGATAACAGCAACAATGTAACAGACACCCGTATTTGAGGTTCATTCAGGAGTTTGTGACTTGGCGCTATATAAATAAACTGAATTGAATTTTGAAATCAGCCTTAAATATAAGGATATTTAAGGCTGAACAGTGTGTGCTGCAGTGGTAACAGTCATTTTACGTTGTATATTTCACGTTCATGCTCCGTGGATTCTGCTGTGACTTCCTCGTTCGAGCCGACGCAGGCAGCCTGCTCTGATGGTGTGATCACACCGAACAGTGTTTCAACGGCAGGAGCGTCCAGCTTACATGCAAAGTCAATGGGGGACGCGCTTCCAGCCGCGTCTTGGCGTCGGGCGTCACGTCACGTGCGTGTTGAGCGTGCTGGAAAGCGTTTTTCCGTGCACGTGAACCCGCGTCAGCCTCCAAAGCACTCCTTGACCATGCTGAAGATTTCGCCGTTCAAACGTTCAAACGCCGTTCAACTCTCCCTGATTGGTTGATCAGGGAGAGTCGGGGGGAGAAGAGAGGGGGAACCAGTGACGCGGAAACGATTGCGCAACTATGTGACGTATTGTTTGTGGGACACAGAAAAAACCCGCGGAGTCATGGACTATGGAAGAGAAACTCATTGTAGCTGTGTGTTCGCGACAATTCCTTCACGACCAGTCAAGTCTGCTCCACAGAGACAGAAATAAAAAGCTCCTCGCCTGGCGGAGTGCAGTGAGGACTCGGTATACCGGTAAGCTCCTCCCACACACCCAGCAGCAGTTTCGCGTTCTGGCGTTCAGGTCTGGACACGCTGCATTTACAAGTGCGTCCACTTGCATGCGTGACGAGCTTTTTGGAAGTTGAAACGCTGTTCGGTGTGATCACACCATCAGTCTGTCCCTCCGAGGAGCAATGGTTCTCTTAGGGACCGTCAACAAATTACTGTATTTTCAGAGTATTTGTCAAAGCAGCACCATGTATCATAACTAAAGTTTTCTCAGTATATTTCTGCATGGTAATAAATCATGAATTTTCTCACCATTTAAAATCCAAAAGAACACGGTGGCACTTGTGTTTCAAAAGTACAGGTAATCCCCAATTTACGAGGGGTCGACCTACGAGGTCCCGGATTTACGAGGTCCTCCAACCTCCATGTTACTACGGTCTCGGCTCCTGCCAGCCGGCGGTGACCTCCATTTCACATAGTCTTGCTCCTGCCAGCCGGCTTTGTCTGGGGTCCGTGGCGTAGTGGTAATGGCAGTCGTCCCCCGATCGGAAGGTTGGCAGTTCGAATCCCGGTTCCTCACACCATGTGTCGTTGTGTCCTTGGGCAAGACACTTAACCCCGAGTTGCTCCCGGTAGGTCTGGAAAGCGCCTTGCATGGTAGTCTGCCGCTACCGGTGTATGAATGTGTGTAGCACTTTGAGATTTTCACTAATGAAAAGTGCGTTATAAATTAAATTCATTATTATTATTATTATCATATTTAATAAAAATCTGAAGAAAAAAATTATATATTTTTTGTGTTTAAATGTTCTTAAATTCATGTGTACAGCACTCTGTTGCAGCTGTGGTTGTTTTAAAGGCTTTATAAATAATAATAATTATAAAAATAATAATTTTTATTCATAATTGCGCAACTTCCGGCCGTTTCCGGGAATGCCGCGGTGACCTCCAACCTCCATGTTACTACGGTCTCGGCTCCTGCCAGCCGGCGGTGACCTCCATTTCACATAGTCTCGCTCCTGCCAGCCGGCTTTGTCTGAATCCGATCAGAGGTTCCTGCGCTCGGATACATGATCTGGAGCTGAACGGTGGTTTTGTGGAGGACGGATGGACGAAGGAAAACGACACTGTTGGCTGCGTGAAGCAACAGACAGCCAGACGGACTGGATTAGCAACGAGCTAACATTAGCCTCGTGGCTCCAGCCGACAGCCGGCTTTGTGCGATCAGAGGTTCCTGGAGCTCGCCGCGATGTCTGCCTGGCAGACGAAGATATCGGGGGACACCGAGCTAACTTGGAGAAACAAAGCCGAGAGCCTTTTTGGAGGGGCTAAGCTAACAGGTGCAGCTAATGCCCAACAGCAACCGCTGAGTTGGAGGGGCTATAGGCTAACAGGTGCAGCTAATGGCGGTGCGCACAGGCGGTTTTTGGTAAGTTTATTAAAACTTTTTCTGGCTCCCAATCTATGAAGTTAGCATATAACAGTCCTTCCTGNGGAGCTCGCCGCGATGTCTGCCTGGCAGACGAAGATATCGGGGGACACCGAGCTAACTTGGAGAAACAAAGCCGAGAGCCTTTTTGGAGGGGCTAAGCTAACAGGTGCAGCTAATGCCCAACAGCAACCGCTGAGTTGGAGGGGCTAGGCTAACAGGTGCAGCTAATGGCGGTGCGCACAGACGGCTTTTGGTAAGTTTATTAAAACTTTTTCTGGCTCCAAATCTATGAAGTTAGCATACTAACAGTCCTTCCTGTAAAGGGTTTGGACTGCGTGGTGCTACAGAAAGCTGTGGAGCTCGGACGTAACGTAGCGGAGCTAACGCAGCGGAGCTAACGCAGCGGAGGCAAACAGAGACAGGAGCTGCAGCTCAAAGTAAGAAATTAATTTTTTATAAAGGTTTTAAAGTGTTTTAAAGTGTTAGGATAGTTGAAATGCTTGGTAACTGTTCATTACCGCACACGTACGTGTTCAGTGGCGGCTCGTGCGGTAGTATAGGTATATATACAGGTAGTCCCCGATTTACGAGATTTTCGTCTTACGAGATAGTCGTAGTAACGGAACTCACTCGTAAGTCGGGGATTACCTGTACTGTAACTTTCTTTTAAAGCATCAAAGTTCATTCGAGGATTCAAAGATTGAAGATCCTTTATTTGTTATTCCACCACATGTGGTGGAACAAAATTGTGTACACAGGGTCCCAGTTACATCCAACAAAAGTATTAAAACATGCGTAAAAGAAAATCTGTAATAAGATCTAACATATGAACTAAGAAAAACGTTCACTAAAAACACACTAAGCACACACTTCAGGAGGGCTTCATCAGTCTTAGGAGTCCCAAGTAAAATGTTTTCTCCACTAAAAAAGTTAAGTCTGGTCCTCTGGACTTTCAAAAACAAAATAAAATTGTAGAAACGTTTTGTCTTTCATCCGAAATACTTCTTCAGTCTGAGGAGCTGTATTCAGCTCAGTCTTATAAATAGCACCTTCTCATGGTGGACCAACCATTTTGCTGGTTTTGCTGGTGACTGATAAAGCCTTCCAAATAGAGGGTGAAACATCTTTCCACAAAAAAGAAACTGTGCAGATGACCTGACTGACCATCATTGTATTTTGTATCTGGATGATTGAGCATGAACTTTGATGCTTTAAAATAAAGTTACAGTACTTTTGAAACACAAGTGCCACCTTGTTCTTTTGGATTTTAAATGGAGAGAAAGTTCATGATTTATTATTACCTTGCAGAAATATACAGTACTGTACTGAGAAAACTTTAGTTATGATACATGGTGCTGCTTTGACAAATACTCTGAAAATACAGTAATTTGTTGACGGTCCCCAAGAGAACCATCGCTCCTTGGAGGGACAGGGCTGCCTGCGTTGGCTCGAACAAGGAAGTCACAGCAGAATCCACGGAGCATGAACGTGAAATATACAACGTAAAATGACTGTTACCACTGCAGCACACACTGGATATCCTTATACATTTAATGCTGATTTCAAAATTCAATTCAGTTTATTTATATAGCGCCAAGTCACAAACTCCTGCATGAACCTCAAATGCGGGTGTTTGTTACATTGTTGCTGTTGTCTGTGAGGTAACATTGCGAGGGAACGCAAAAGGTTTTGTGAGGGAATGCAAAACTATTGCGAGGGAACGCAAAAAAAAAAAAAATCCCCATGTCCCCTCCAGGGCTCTGTACCATAGACTGTCATTTCAAGATGCAGCACTGTTAAAATAATAAATAAATAAAAAATCAACCACCAGATGGCACAGCTCACAGAACTTGTCTCATGTTAACATGCAAACATCAGGTGAGCCTTGTCATTTTGCAGTGATTGTGTGACAACTCTTAGTAACATAAGTGTCATGATGGGGAAACAACCCACCATCGGAGGTCCCCGTGGTGACAGAGGTGGAGCTCAGAGTCGGGCTGTCCATGGCGTTGGTCACTTTGGGGTTCTTCTTGCACTCGAAGGCCACCTGATCCTTGCACAGCTTGTGACAGTTCATGCCGCAGTCTGCGAAGGTCAAAGGAATGCAACGAGTCATGACAGGAACTGCGGAGCTCGACGTCAACAAACCAACTTCCCGCTTCTCTTTGAACGCCACCTCTTCTCTGCAACTACAACTTGCAAACCCGGTGCAAGCTCAAGCAAACAAATACGTTTTTAGACCTTTTGAAGAACGGGGGAGGGGGAAATCTAAGTGCAGACTCTTTCTGTCCTCCCCCCCCCCCCCTCTCTCTCTCTGCTGTAGGGTTCAGTTTGCATTATGAAACTGAGAAAAACCACACGTCACCTCACCTGCTCTCCACTACAGAGTGCATTCACAGTCTTGTTTCAGAACATGACACTCAGAGAGTGGCATGGTAAAGATAGCTGCGCATGATAATCACCTTTGCATCTGTAGCCTTGCTTGATAACGCCCCACAGCTGCAAATAATATGTGAGAAAACCACATTTCACGTTATCCAATACCAAAGATTGTATCAGAATTAAAACACTTCAAATATGTGTTTACTTACAAACCCTGAGCAGTTATCACAGAAGGTGGGCTTCATGTAAGTCGTCTCCTGAAAGTTGTGGACAAAACCTAAACCCAGTTTGGAGCAGATGACACTAGCCCGCATGAAATACGCCGTGATCTCCTCTCTGTTCACAAGTCCTTCCCTTAAAGCACAAAAACATCACATAAATTCAGACTTCTTGCAGAAAAGCACAACTGTGACTGAAAGACATCACTCTTTGTTCAGATTTACTCATGTCTACACCCACTCATGTGTCTCGTGTGCTGAAGAGTCTATTGTGTGTGTGTTGTTAAACACTGTAACATCACCTCTGCTGGTTTTCCTGTATTTAGAGGTTTTCTAGTTCTAGCTGCAACTATTTTGTGTTTCCTGTTGCTATTTTCATTCCTAGAAACGCCACTTTTGCTTCCTCCCCTCTGAAGCGACAAGCGAGCAGAACGCGCGTGTGTGTGTGTGTGTGTGACCCGTCAAACACCCACTTTTCTTTGTCCATGACACAGAAAGAAAAGGGAAAGCTCGCTGCAATTTTCTCAAAGTCTTCGTGGGAAATAAAGCCATTCTCATGGTGATCGTAGTTCTTAAACACGGACTGTGGGAGACCAAAAAAAAAAAAAAAGCACAGTTTGTTACTCAACTATAGTGAACAATAGCTGCAAGAGCAGACTGGCAAAAGGGCTTCGTGAATAATGACGGGTATAACTAAGGATTACGTAATGACAGTACAGTGACTGTGCGGAGGATACATTAGAAAAAGGAAGCACTTACATCAACCATCCTCTGCACATGCTTTCTGATGGTTCGAGGGTCGGGTTTAGGAGCTACTCCTGATGTCCAATCCACACAAACCGGAGGTCTGGAAGGGGTGGCAGGCTAAAAATAACAACGACAAAAATGTCACGAATTTACACCATATTTCATATTAAAAATTAGTGCAGACTATCAAAGCAGAATAAATAGATGGTACCGTATTTTCCGGACTATAGGTTGCGGCTTTTTATCATTTTTTCATGGCCTGCGACCTATAGTCAGGTGCGACCTATATATGGCTTTTTATAAAATAAGCTGATTTGTAATCATTTATTAACAAAAATTAAACTGAGACACACTCTTACAATAATGTCAGCTAACAAATATATTTTTTTAGGTGTTTATCCTGCTAAAATTATTCATTTATTAAAGAAAAGTTCAGCTCAGACACATATTTGCTATAATTTTTTATCAAACAATTAATTGTTTTTAAGTGTTAATCTTCTTAAAAGCCTTGCTGTGCGCTCCTGTGGAAGAGACATTTGCAGCAGAGCTAAACACGGTCCACATTTTGACGTAGGTGCGACCTATATTCAGGTGCGACCTATATATGGATGTTTCCAATTCTTTGGCAATAATTGGACAATGCGACCTATACTCGGGTGCGACCTATAGTCCGAAAAATACAGTACTTGTATTAAACAGCAGAACTAAAAGATCGACACCTTCCAAAAATTCCAGTATTATTAAATGTACATGTAATACTGAATGTTGAAACTTTATATTAACATTTTCTTATTGAACCAGGAAGCTGTTTCCCTGCTTCCATTTTTCATGAGAAGCTTAGCCAACCTGCTGCTGACAAAATGCATCATATTGTCCTGAAACCAGACGTGCTTGTTGCAAAGCAGCACAATTATCACACGCCCTGCTTAAGTTTTGTCTTTAGAGGTGTAGTGTGTAGGACGTAGTTTAAATTGCAAATTGCAGACACCTAAACACCATCCACCTACACCCAAACTATGGGTGAGAAATCCCTTTGTCCCTTTTGGACCATCTTGAAGGCTCTGGTTATACATTTATTGTATTAGAATGACACAATTCCTATCTTTCGTAGATTTAACTATAATAAAAACATGACACTCCAAAGAGTAGATTAGCCACTGCTGTCCTCCAGCTTCTTTAAGCTAAATGAGTTATATTTTTAATTTTAATTAAAGAGCATCTTTATTATGGTTCCATCACTCACAGGCGCTTTACTGTTTTTGGGCTCCCGTGCGTAAGACAGTTCATAAATCTCGTCCTCGGTGTAGTAAAGGTCCAAGGACAGCTGTGGGAGGGAATAACATGCACACATGAGAGGTAAACAGAAAAATGAATGAGCAGTCCGTGTCCCATGGTTTCTCCTTGAAACGTTTTGATAATAGCAAATCCAGTTTACGGGACAATTGTTATCTCCCATGCACATCCTGTTCTTTAAAGTATGATTAAAACATTGCAAAGAGAAAACAGAACAATACAGCGATCTGAACTCATTCCCATTCAGTTTGTTACCCACACACTCATAGATCATAGACTCTCATCACACCCACACGAGGCAGACTGCATGCCATAATGTGCTCATTTGCATTTATGTATGTGTTTACAACTTGGCAAATCAGATTAAGCTGTAATCCATCACTACAAATAAGAGTACGAAAGTTTCCTCGAAAAGTTCACTACCGTCAAGAGATGAACCAGGTCCTTGTTTGCATCCAGATTGACCGGGAGCTGCTGAAGCTGGATCAGCTCATTGATGTGGTTGTAGAGCGCCTGCAGCTTTTGGACGTTCACCTTGTTGTCTTCCATGTAGTCTGACATGGCCTCGTTGACCGAAATCAGGTCTTTCAGGTGAACACCAAGGATGGGGATTTTAAAACCAGTATATTTGCTGTAAGCGTGTCTGTAGTTGTCAAAGTTTCTGCAGGAGGACAGCAGGTCTGTCATCTCATTCAGGACCTATAACAGAAATAAAGTTTTTAAAACCCCGACTCGAGTAAACGTCACATCATGTGGTTTGTTAAAGAGCATGCTATGCTAATAAAAATGCCATGGCTTTAATTTTTTTTTAGTTCACTAAGACACATTTAATATGGTGTTAGGACTGAAAAAAGAGAATTATCTTTTTGTATTGCTGAAAAACCAGATGTGGCATGAAAACCAACTTTGCACGATTTGGGAGTGAAGTCAAACTGAAGGATTAGAAGGACTGGTCATGACAGAAAGGAGAGGCTGCAGGTGTGACTGGTAAAACAGGGAACAGGTATAGATGGGTGTGACAGGCTGATTGGGAAAAAAGCTAACTGGTGGAAAAGTAGCTAGTGGCATGAAGGAAAACAGGCTCATCAAGTGAAAACACAAGTAACAGAACTGAACGCAAGAATCACGAAATACATAAAATAAAGCATAATGACCAAAAGGACATAAACCTAATAATCACAAAGAACTACCAAAAAGGGACAAAAAAACACAGATGCTGACAGATTTTTCAGCTTGCACCTAAAAATCAGGTAATTTCTTCCAACTGTCAACTTAACCCAACCTAAGCACACCTTTGGTTACGCTTGCCGTGCCTACTGTAAGCACTTCACACAGCTGTCAGTTGGGGCTTCCATCTCCAGTTTGTTAAAACACTCAGCATGATATGCATTGCATTGCTGGGGGTGGCTGCATGTTGGGAGTATAGCTCTGTTACATTCATTCTGAGGGTTTGCTTTAGGAAACTTTATTTCCTCTTTTTTCTGGATGCAATTCACTTTTTTATATGAGTGTTTCCTCTGGTATCGGATGCTATGCAACTGGGAGGATTTTTACTGAAACTTTTTTTACTTTTGCACATTTGTTATGAAGTGTAACCATAACAACAAGTTTTTTTTTTTTTTAAACAACCGGGACCTGCTGATTAACATCTCAAAAGCTCAACTAACATCTCAACTACAGCCCCAAATCTCTAACTGAAAAGGAGGTGCTGTGGAGAAATTCCCGTCTACCTGCCAGCTGTGCTCGAGTGCCTTACTACTGAGATCCTGGAACTAGCAGGAAACACGGTTTGTGACAGCAGAAGGACTGAGTTATATTTCATGCAGGCTGTCGCCCTTTAAGCCACGCCCTAGTGGGTTTACCCTTGCGCTTCGCGCCAATCACTGAAGACTTCTAGTCCACGCCCACCTGCCTTGGGCCCCGCCTCGGTCTGCTATTTATTCTGTTGCTGACCGAGAATCGGCTCCCAAAAATTTTTCACGCCGATTGAGAAGATTTCTACTACTCATGGATATCAGAAGATCCATCAAGAAGTGCCCAGGATGCAAGACCGGCTTCATGCTGCAGGCCGACTTGCATCTTGGCTGCGAGATGTGTCTCGGATTTGAGCATGCGCAGGAGGCGATGGTCCAGTCTCCCGAGTGTCCCTCCTGCCAGCTCCTGCCTCTGGACGAGAGGCAGCGCCGGTTCGACCTCACTGCCCGGACGGCAGCTGAGGCTCGGCCGATGGTGGTCGCTCCGCCCCCTCTGTGGCTCTTGGAGGAGACGGACTACGCGACCACGGGGGTAGCTAGCGAGACCGGTCTCTCCCCCGCTGGGGGTTCAGGTCCGGTCTCACCCTTCATTCCCCAGCTGGAAGGAGCTAGCAGTCGCGTTGCCCCACTTCTATTGAAGTGCGTGGAACCGACAATACCCCCCACCGAGGGAGCAGCCGTGGTCGGCATGGCCGCCACGTCCACACAGATGCCAGCTGGCCCGTCAGCGGACCACGATCCAGTGACCAACCAGCTCTTTGATGTGGAGT
>JBBPBX010027355.1:3647-16212 GCA_038048925.1 Garcialebias charrua | reverse complement strand
CATATTCCTCTCTCTGGAACTGTTCTTTTGAGTTCAAGCGCATCAAATCTTTGTTCAATAATAAAACCAAACATAAACTGTTCCTCTTTGCGAAAGCCTTTGGCAGCATCTGACATTTATTGTTGGGGTAACCATGCAAAGCCAGTGCCACTTTTCATTTGTATTCTGAAATTTGGATTCATCTTGACAAATGTGATGGAAGGACATGTAGCTCACAGGTCATATTGGAGCAAAAAGTGGGTCTTTGCTGTACTGTTGAGCTGCAGCATCAGAAAAATACAGATAAAACAAACCCATAGTGATGACTTTGAGCTTTCTAACAGTTAACACACTCCGTTACAGGAAAGTAAGCAGGATCATGAGCTTTTCATCCGTTACCTTGGTGACTTCACTCGGTACATGTGAGGTTGTGTCTTTCAGTCTTGAGATTGAGCTGTGACACAGTCCTCCCACAACCGCCATTAGTGTGTTGTAGTTGTGCATAAGGTGTAAACTCTAGGACGACACAAACAAAAGAAACACACGTATCAGTCAATTCACGCACACGCAACAACACACAATTAAATTTGTTCCAGGTAGCCCTGGTTATATAACTCACAACACTGATGTTGCATAAGCCACTTACAGTATTGTTGTCTTTTTTCTTACCCTGCTCTGATATCGCACTCTTTTTTGGTGGAGCATTTCCTGTCTCTTTTCAGTTCTCTAATTTGTGCTGTCACTGGAGCATTATGGTGTGAAATTCGTTTCCACACCCGTAGGTTTTGAGGTTGACAGCAATCAGGAGCAGCAGTCTGGTGCATTACTGTTAGTGTAAGAGGTCCACCCAGTACGAGCCTGCCTCACAGCTCCCTGAGGCCACTTCTCAGCATGAGGAGTGCAACTTCATAATGGAACGGTTTTAACAAGTCAGAACTCACAATGACAATTCTCCTTTTTCCAAAACCGCAAGTACTTCTCCGTTTACTTCTCATGATTCCTTAGTTTTAAAGTGTATCCAACTATCTAAATAGTTGTAACACACTTACAGAGTGTAAGTGAGCACCCAATTTTAGTGAAAGATGTCACACGAAATTACACACAAGGTTGTCAAGGTTTGGCCATAATGGCTACAACTCTATTTCTCAGAACAGTCTTAGTCTAAAACATTTGCATAAATGTGGTAATATATATTTGTTCCTTTTAGCAGTGCTAGGCCTTTAAACAGCTCGATGATTTATGTCAGCTAAAGCCTGTAGATGCATGCAAAGAGGAAATGTCTCAAGTGTTTTCAAGCTATAAACAGAAAGTGTCAAATTAGAGATGGGGACTGTGTTAACCACTACCTGTGCGACGTGGATAAACTTTGTGAAAACCTCAGCTCTCAGCTGAGCGGTTGGCCGGCTCAGCACCATCAGCTGAACCCACTGGGAAATCCCATTACACAGGGCGATGGAACGCTCCAGCACAGGGATGTCCTTCATGCAGCAGCTTCGAATGTAATTTAGATAGTCTACAAACTGGTTAAAAAAAAGCAGAAAGATGAGTGGAAATCCCTGCATGGAGGCAAATCTTTAAAATAACCCATTTCCACATGAGTGCAAATACTCACTGATATTCTACAAAATGATTTGAACTCCAAGTAGGTAAGATGCTCGGCCAACTCACTGGGCTCCAGGTGATCAAAAAGAAGGGAAACTTTCCTCTTTTTACTGTAGTTAGCTTTGATCTTCTGGCTAGCCTTCCATGATCGTTCTCGTTCATTTCTACAACACCCCATAAAGCATAACATACAGGAAAGCATGGCAATTTTAGAAACAAAAAACAATTGTATAGATTTTAATAATGCCTAAATTAATTTGGCCAAAGCTTCTTGAAAGCCAGGCAATTTGTGTTAAAACTGTGGTGGAAAAATAAGAATTACTTATAAGTCTTCTGAGATGTCCTAATTAGGAAATGGACTGTACTTAAATTGCACTTTTCTATCTAATGAAGACACTCAAAGCACTTTACACTACAACCTGTGCCCTCATTTAACCATTCATACACGCTACTATTTCTGTACAAAGAATAATCAGTGTTTATCACATTCATAAACCTATGGGACACACATCGGAGGCAATGAGGGGTTCAGTGTCTTACCATACCACATCATACCAATTTATTTATAGAGCACTTAAAACAGCAACAAGTCCAACCAAAGTGCTGTACAATAGAAACAAACAAGCACAGCGGACAGGAAAACATAAAATAAAAATATAGATACAACTAGCAGCAGATAACTAAATGGCCAATACTGTATAGTACAAACTGGATCAAAACAAATCACACTGTGTTAAAAGCAAGAGAATGGAAGTGGGTTTTCAAGCAAGACTTAAAGACTATGAGTGTGGGAGCCTGCCTGACACGTAGTGGCAACTCATGCCACAGTCATGGACCTGCAATAGAGAAAGCCCTGTCACCTCTGAGCTTATGACGTGTTTCTGGAACTGAAAGAAGCATCTGGTCTGTTGACCTCAGAGAGTGGGACATATGGTTGCAGAAGATCAGTGAGATAAGATGGGGCAGAACTGTTCAGTGGTTTAAAAACATACATGAGTATTTTTGAACTGGATCCAAAGGTGAATAGGTATCCAGTGCAGGGAGGCCAAAACTGGTGTAATGTGCTCTACAGTACCAGTTAAAATTTGGGCTGCAGCATTTTGGACCAGTTGTAGACGTGCAATTTAGGACTGATTCCAAACAGAAGTGCATTGAAGTAATCAAGCCTTGATGTTATGACAGCATGAATCACTGTCTCAAGATTCCTTTTGGACAGTATGGGCTTCAGTTTAGACAGCTGCCTCAGCTGAAAAAACAAACAAACAGGATTTAACAATCATGTTTACGTGACTGTTGAGTTTCAAGGAGGGATCCGTTATCTCTCCTAGGTTAGTAACTGTTTCTCTAACAGGGCTAGAGAGAAAAGATCAATGCAGGGGTTCATGAATTAGCCATTGGGATGGAACAACATGACTTCAGATTTCTTCTCATTGAAACTTAAGAAGTTTGAAGCCATCCAGTCCCAGATGTCAGCCAGGCAGTCAAGAAGAGGTTGAATAGAGTGTGAGCCTCTGTGCCTCTGGGAAGTAAATTTGACAGTCAGCGGCGTAGAAATGAAAGGGTATGTTATGTTTGCGGAAAATAGCACCTAGTGGCAACAGATATTAAGAAAAGAGAAGGGGACCGAGGATAGACCCCTGCGGTACCCCCCACTGAAGCACTGCCGATGCTGAACTGAAATCTTTGATATCGACACAAAGGATTCTGTCAGAGAGGTAGGACCTAAACCATTTGAGAGCTGACCCTGTGATGCGCAAAGGGCGGCCGTGGCATAGTGGTAATGGCAGTCGTCCCCCGATCGGAAGGTTGGAGGTTCAAATCCCGGTTCCCCACACCATGTGTCGTTGTGTCCCTGGGCAAGACACTTAACCCCGAGTTGCTCCCGGTAGGACTGGAAAGGCGCCTTGCATGGCAGTCTGCCGCTACCGGTGTATGAATGGGTGGATGGTTGGTATTGTAAAGCGCTTTGGGGCTCCTCACAGGGGGCTAGAAACGCTATATAAATAAGCTCCATTTACCATTTACCATGCCCACCCACGGCTCCAGCCTAGAAATGAGGATCCCATGGTCTTTCAGTGTCTTGCCCAGAGACACTTTGGCATGTGACTGCTGGTGGAATCAAACCACCAACTCTTGCAGTGGAGGACCACTGCTCTAACCACTCAGCTACAGCCACAACCAGAAGCAACAGAAGCATACAAATCAAAGGGACAGGCGGTCTTTGCTTCTTACTGCTGTGTCTTGTTCAAATAGACACTCAGACAATCTTAATTTAGACTGATTAAATTGCTTTAAACTGTCTCATCCTTTAGATTAGAACCTTGAAATTTAGTTGTAATAAACAGGTGAAAATCAACAAACAGGGTCTTAATGGGAGACATTGTTTTTTGCTGCGACAATATGGTATCAGCAGTGGGATTTCATGGTTCTTGTACACCAGGTTAGGTAAAGCTAAAGCCATAGCAGACAAAAGCCTCTCCTACAAAAAATAATAATAATAAAGATTGAGAGGGCCTCAGCAGACAGGAGAGACAAGACCAAACTGGAATCTTGAACCTATAAGGCAGAACTCTGAAAGGTAAGACCCTAGGTTTTGTGTTTTGCATAGGTTTATTTATTTCCACGACAGCAACGAAAAAGTAAAACTCTTTTCAGTTCACAGTCCATATTCTGGATCGTAACCGATTTCACGACTGCAGTGGCGAGTGGTGCAGGCCTTGTGTCTCAGTTGGCCAGCTGGTAAGAGATTAACACTTACATCCATTTGGTCTCGAGGAGAGAGCAAAGATCCTCCTGCCCATGTTCTCTGATCAAATCCCGGAACTCATCCAGGCTGTCAGACAAGCTGTGGGGCAACCGGAACATTATCCAGAATTCTTGAATCCAATGCCTAGAGATGAGAAACAAAACCAGTAAGACTTAACAAAAAAAAGTTCAATTTACCTCTGAAGATGATTATCTCAATTCACTGACCTGATAAGGTAGCAGATCTTTTTGCACTCTGTTGGCTGATCGTTGTCCAACGCTGCTTTAAAGGTAAGGACTAGTTAAGGTGATAGGTTATCTGAAACATTCACCTGTTTAAAGCATGAATTCACCCTTACAGGTTTAGCCTGAGCAGTGAGCATCTGGTTGGTTTACATGTACCTGCAGGCATGCTTTCTTATGAACAACTTGTTAAAACAAACTAAAGCAGCTGAACCAACACGTGACATTTGGTCATGTGGGAGAAGGCGTCTGTTTGAAGCACAACTCTGATGAGACTTGCTCAATGAATCATTCTGGTGTGCAGAGGAAATGAATAGTAAAATGCACAATCATTGTCAATGCAACAACTGCTAATATGGAGTGCTTGGTTTCAGGAGTTCACATCTGGAGATGTTTTAATCAGACACAAATATCATTAATCCAGGACTTTAGTCACAATAACATCCATTTTTCACAGAAAGTAACCCTCTCCACTGAGCTCATGTACAGTTAACACAAAACACACAAAATGAGCTTTCATAAATATCCTGACAGTATGGCTCTCAGCTGGCAGAAATCAGAATGAAATGATGCGCACATAAAGGCTAATTGCGTCACGAGAACAGAAGAGCCACCTACGCAATCCCAAGGCTAGACTGTGGCGAGGACTGTTAATGGCCTCCCGAGTTTCTTTCTTGATCCTGGCCAACAGATTGAATTGGTTTGATGCATCCTTTTGGGTTTTGGCACAGAACGAGAGGGTTGCAACAGAAGTCATGGTGATGAGGCTTTATTTGATCAGGGGCCTCTGTGTTTGTATATAGATAATCAGTGGTGGAGGTAATTAACACCTGAAGCCCCAAGGCATCTCGCAGGGACGCCACTGTGATGTTCTGAAAAATATTACTTTCTAAGTTTGAACAAGGGACAATAAAAGTAATAAAATCCAGTATTTAAAACAAAATCTACAGAATGGTAATGTATTGTCTGCACAAGCCTCATGAGTGAAGAAAAGTTGCATGGTGAAAGCAGGAATGAATGCAAAATGGGTTGAGGAGGATAAACGTAGGAGTAAACGCGAACTGCCGTTCGCCTATCACATTTTACACTGACAGCTGAGAGATGCACCGAGAGCCGGCTTGACTGTCCGTTGCTGTTGGCAACCAATCGAAAGCAGCAGGGACGGCGATCTGATCCCTTGTTCTGTGTGCGGCTCGAAATTGGCATTGTTTGAATCACGAGGCTGCGCTGCGAAACCACTTCATGATGGACTGCTGAAGGATATAGACTGATGAGTTTGTCCAGCAGGTCAGCGGAGGGCATGAGGAGACGGTGCATGGTCAGGGTGACGTTCAGCAGGTGGCTGCTCTTCCTCACATGACCATCTGTGTCTGAAAGAAGAAGAAACGTGCCAACAAGTTGTGTTTATCCTCTTTGATTGAATATAAATACAGAAAACGTCAGGATTTCCTTTGCTTCACCAGAGTTAGCCATAAACCTGTTACATTATTATACAACTAGCATATGATGATGTAATTAAAACGAGACATGTTTACTGAGTCGTCTTATGAATTAACTCATTAGGCGGGGTGTTTTGTCAGGTCCAGTGTGAGTATATACAAACCTAATGAGAACACCTAATGGGTTTATTTTGGTGAATAAATGAATGAATGCCTTTCTTGGCCACGCGTTATGTTTTAATATTTATCTCACGGCTCAGATTTTGTTGATGGGAGTACAATTATGTTGTTTTTAGTGAGGCATTAGCTGAGACTGATCCCCAGTACATTCTCCACGCGGTAACGGATTGTGTAAGATCTTTGTTTAAAACCTTTGTGTTATGTTTTTGAGTGGTGTGCCTGCTAGCAAAACACCTCATGAACAATTGGGTGAATATTAATGAAACTTTCTGAATGTCAAGGGTGGAATTAACAAATTACAGATACTCACATTACTGTAATTACCGTATTTTTCGGAGTATAGGTCGCACCAGAGTATAGGTCGCATTGTCCAATTATTACCAATAGATTGGAAAAATCCCTAGATAGGTCGCACCGGAGTATAGGTCGCACCTACGTTTAGCTCTGCTGCATGTCTGCCACAGGAGCGCACAGCAAGGCTTTTAAGAAGATTAACACTTAAAAACAATTATTTGTTTGATAAAAATTATAGCAAATATGTGTCGGAGCTGAACTTTTCCTTAATAAATGAACGTAATTGTGAAATGAGCTGGATTTTTTTTTATTCGCCAAAAGTGATAAAAAGCCATATATAGGTCGCACCTGAGTATAGGTCGCAGGCCATGAAATAATGATAAAAAGGTGCGACCTATACTCCGAAAAATACGGTAAGTAGATTTTGTGGATGCATGTACTTTGATGAGTATTTATTTCAAGTGTGTAATTTTTCTCATACTTAAGTACAATTTAGACCATGTAATAGGGGTGCACCGATTGCAGTTTTTTGACAGATCACCGATTTCTACAAAGTCTGACCTGCCGATTCCGATTTTGGCCGATACGGATTTAGTTTTATAAGCAACACTGTTAGATGTTGTAAGGTCACAAAGCGCCTTCAAATTTCAATCTTATTTTATTGAAAAACAGACCCTTGAACAATACTGTATTCTAGAAATAATACAAACTTGTTTTAACTGGTCACAAGGTAGTGCTCTGAAATATAAATGAATTTAGACAATTTTTGTTAAAACTAAAGAAGTCTGTAAAATCAATTTCTCATGCAAGCATTGGCCGATTTCCCAAAATTAAGGAAATCGTGGATGTTTGCTTATCTGAATTATCTTGAGTATTCTCTGATGCTGTAGCATCAATAGGAGGATTAATAAAAAAACGAGATAAGACAGTGACAATAATTCGTTTAACTTTTAGTCCATTTGTGGGTGTTTTTATTTTACATGGAGTCATTTAGCTATTTCTAGGTCTGCTCTTGGATTGCTTTTAATATTTTTATATTTTTATAACAAACTCCCACTGTGTTAGACAGCAGCGGGATGTGAGAAGAGAATATTCAAGAAAACATATTGATGCTGAACAGCTTGCGTGACAGTACTTTGTGCTTCGTGTTGCTTGCTAAAATTGTGTTTGTGTGTTTTTGTCTTCGTTACAGGCTTGTTTAACAAACAGTGATGTGATCTTCCTCAAGCTTCACGCACCATGGGATGTTCTCTGTCGCTATGCAGAACTCATGAACATCCGCATGCCTTTTAGGTGAGACGTAAGACTTGAAAATGTAAACAAAGTAGATGCAAAAAACCAATTACGGAACTTTGTCTTCTTAATAATCTCAGGATTTTATAAATGTGTGAATGTCTCTCATGAAATATTACATATGGCACATACATTTTTGCAGCTGTGGCTGAGTGGTTAGAGTGGAAACCCTCCAATGGGAGAGTTGGGGGTGTAATTCCACTAAATCCACTAAATAAGGATCTAAGATATACACTAAGATATGTACTAAACCAATGGCAAATGGTACGCTAAAACATCTAAGACATACTCTAAACACTGATAATGTAAAACAATACAACGTAACAACAGCAGCCTAAACATGAGTTTTTGGTGAGCAGATAGGTATGAATAAAAAACAGCAGAATAAGATAATCAGTATGGATAATTAGCCACACAGATAAGTCACATATCACCAAATAAAGTGGCATTACAGTGATTTTTCTTTTCTGTACAGTGATTATTGGTTAAAGATTCATGAGTCTAACAGCAGGCAGCACGGTGACACAACTGGTAGAGCTGTTGCCTCTCAGCAAGCAGGTCCCTGGTTCAAATCCCGGTCCGGGGTCCTTTCTAGGTGGAGTTAGCATGTTCTCTCCGTGAATGCGTGGAGTTTCTCCAGGTACTCCAGTTTCCTCCCACAGACCAAAAACATGTACGTTAGGCTGATTGGTGACTCTAAATTGTCCCTAGGTGTGAGTGAGAGAATTAATGATTGTTTGTCTCATTTGTCTCTATGTGTCCCTGGGAGGGTGTGGTAGTTTATCATTGTGGTGGCAGCATATTGGCATCCTTGGCAGCTATGACAGAGTTTTCATGATGTATAGCCCACATGTACAGAAGTGGCTAAGTCATTGATACTGTATATTGCAGTAAGACTGGTCACTCTGGCTTCATGCCTAAACTATGACTCCTTCACCCCATCACATAATTCTCTCACCACAACAGAATAGACCTGTCACGATAACAAATTTTGCTGGACGATTAATTGTCTCAGAAATTATGGTGATAAACAATAATGTTGTTTGTAATTTGACAATAATTAGTAATTATTGTTAAATTTAAGAAGAAATGTTGGTTAATTTGTTTTGTGTGTAGTACCTTTTGTTGACCACCGGACTGTTTGAACTGAAGGATGGATAGTGAGGGAGCGAGCAAGGTGTCTCTTTGTGAAAAATGGGAGGGAGGCCCCTTGACATGACATGGACTGTCTCTCTTTTTTTTTTCCTTAGTTCTCAAAATGGCAGACGCTCTGTGTGGTTTGAGCTCTTTAGCATAGCACTTTTTACACAAAGCTTTTAATTAAAAAAAATCAGTAAACAAGTTCTCAGCTTCTTTTTGGTGAGAAAAACTTTTTATACAAAGGCACGGGTTTCAACCGTGAATTTTGGAGCTTCAACAAGACGGAGGTTTTTTTCCCGAAGTCAACCTTTTAGCATTGTTCTTAGCTTATCTTCTCAGCTTAGCTGCTGCTTTTAACAACCCAAAAATGCTATTTTGGACGGTTAAAGCGGATTTTAAAGAGAAAAGAGAAAGGGAGAAGTCAGTGAAGAGCACCAGGGTTGAGCCTTTTGTCATCCTGTGTCTTCAGTAGAAAGAGAGAGACACGAAGAAACAATAAAGCTGATAAATGAAAATGAGGTTGATCATTTTCCTACAACTGAAATGACAAATTCACGCTCCCTACCCCAATAAATACCATGCCATGCTCAGTCTTTTATTCGCCTTTCGAACACAAATCAAGAAGCAGTTGCTCTTATCATGGTTAGGCCTGTTGGTAAAGGAAAGAATGGTTGTGTTCAAGGTTGCCTTGAAAATCTCTTTTACCTGCATCTTCTCATGCTCCTGAATCATGTTTTCACCTTCCCAACAAGGCTGAAACTGATTTTGGCAGTTCCCAAACCTCCATCCATCCATCCATCCATCCATCCATCCATTTTCGTCCGCTTATCCAGGGTCGGGTCGCGGGGGTAGCAGCCTAAATAGGGAGGCCCAGACTTCCCTCTCCCCAGCCACTTGGAGCAGCTCCTCTGGGGGAATCCCAAGGCGTCCCAGGCCAGCCGAGAAACATAGTCCCTCCAGCGTGTCCTGGGTCTTCCTCTGGGTCTCCTCCCGGTGGGACATGCCCGGAACACCTCACCAGGGAGGCGTCCAGGAGGCATCCTAACCAGATGCCCGAGCCACCTCAACTGGCTCCTCTCGATGTGGAGAAGCAGCGGCTCTACTCCGAGTCCCTCCCGGATGACCGAGCTTCTCACCCTATCTCTAAGGGAGAGTCCAGACACCCTGCGGAGAAAACTCATTTCAGCCGCTTGTATCCGAGATCTCGTTCTTTCGGTCACAACCCAAAGCTCATGACCATAGATGAGGGTGGGAACGTAGATCGATCGGTAAATTGAGAGCTTTGCCTTTCGACTCAGCTCTCTCTTCACCACGACAGACCGGTACAGCGCCCGCTTCACTGCGGATGCTGCACCTATCCGCCTATCGATCTCACGCTCCAGTTTTCCCTCATTCGTGAACAAGACCCCGAGATACTTAAACTCCTCCACTTGGGGCAGGACCTCCTCCCCGACCCGGAGAGGGCATGCTACCCTTTTCCGGCTCAAGACCATGGCCTCGGATTTGGAGGAACTGATCCTCATCCCGGCCGCATCACACTCAGCTGCAAACCGCTCCAGCGAAAGCTGTAGATCACGATCTGATGAAGCCAATAGGACCACATCATCTGCAAAAAACAGAGAAGCGATTCTAAGGCCACCAAAACGGATCCTCTCAACACCTTGGCTGCGCCTAGAAATTCTGTCCATAAAAGTTATGAACAGAATCGGTGACAAAGGGCAACCTTGGCGGAGTCCAACTCTCACTGGAAACAAGCCTGACTTACTACCGGCAATGCGGACCAAGCTCTGACACCGGTCGTACAGGGACCTAACAGCCCATATCAATGGGCCTGGTACCCCATACTCCCGGAGTACCCCCCACAGAACGCATACGCGATCCGCGTGCGCGATACGCGGTGTCTGACCATAAACTTCCCGGCGCCGGACTGTTTTGTATGTTACACAAATTAAATAAATTCCCCTTCTTTATCGCTGATCGGGCCTTTTCTTTTGTTTTTTTGCCTAAAGTCAAGTAACCGCTTCTTCCTCCGTTCACTCGATGATTGAAATGAATGAATTCAGGTCCTACCTGGGTGCGGCGATGTTTTAAATATCCCTGGTGGGCTGTGTGCTGCAGGAAAAGCACTCCCTGTTATTATTTTTATTTCTGAGAGAACTTTTTACAACATATATAGTAGAAACACCGCATGAACACCGCCGCGGTCTTCAAGGCGCTACATGAGCTGGCTGTCAATCATTTCAGTAGGCGTGTCAGCAAGTAACCAATCAGCG
Organism: Garcialebias charrua; assembly: GCA_038048925.1. NCBI lineage: Eukaryota > Metazoa > Chordata > Actinopteri > Cyprinodontiformes > Rivulidae > Garcialebias > Garcialebias charrua. Next base: position 5,024 of record JBBPBX010027355.1, on the reverse strand, counting down.
AGCTCAGTTGAGTCCCCTCCGTGTGCAGCTGCTCATATTACAACAAGGAGAACGCGAGCGTTTAGAAAGCTGATAGTTTCTGACATATGCTGAAGCATATCAGCAAAACACATGCGCACAAAATGCGCGCGTATGGTGGCGTACCTGAGGACGCATGAGTGTATCTCGGGCTTTACTCCATCACAGAACTCTCATCCTGAGCAAACATGAAGGTGACAGTGGAAAGAAAAAAACTCCCTCATGAGGAAGAAACCTTTAGCAGAACCAGGCTCAGGACAAGCGTCCATCTGCTTCAACCAGCTGGGTTTGGTAGGAACAGATACACAATGGCAGGTCGAGAATCACGTTGAGATAGAAATAGTATCAAACAAAAACTATTCATTTTAACAATTCATTTAAGGAAACAAGGTCAATTTGTCCTCTAGTAGTCTAAGCAGCATAACAAGCCGACCCTAACTATAGGATTGATCAAAAACGAAAGTCTTGATCCCATTCTTAAAACTGGACAATGCTCTGTTAGGAAAATATGAAACAATAAGATCTCAAATATAAGATGGAGCTAGGTTGTTGAGGGCTTTGTAGGTTGGAAGTAAAAATTTGAATTCAATTCTGAATTTTACAGGGAGCCAGTGGAGAGAAGCTGAAACTGGAGAGACATGATCTTTCCTACTAACTCCAGTTAAGATTCTGGCAGCAGCATTTTGGATTATTTTGGACATGACACGAACCGAAAACTTTTGTGCTTTTATAATACCTTTATTGCACACCATGAAATCACAACAATTTATTATTATTATTATTTTTTACAAATTGTGTAGCCCTTTTCAGAAGTAAAACCTTTTTTTCCCCATAAAATTGTGGTAATTCTTGTGCTTTAGGCAGTAATAGTGAACCTAACACATAATTTCTGATATGATGGAACAACTCTTAAAATGTTGAGATTTCTTTATGGTTCTCAGTCAGTCGAATGTTTCAAGTAAAAAAAAATATTAAATATATTTTTAAAATATTTCTGGCCTCTTTAAGCAAGTGTTTGTGTATACGTTGTCCATAGACAGCAGAATTTGTTCTGTTTAGTGTAAAATAAAACAGGGATGTGAAGGTAAAGTGGCTCCTGCACAGACTAGTGAAGGCCTGGTGGAAACACTGATGGACATGAAACAAGAGGTAATAGTGATGATAGCTGCAAACCTGTGGTTTTAAGTACCTCCATCATCTCGGGCTCTTTTCCAGCCCTTCATTGGAGCTGTCTCGCAATATTGTGCCAAACAGAGGGAAATCTGGTGTAACGTGTGAATTGTGCTGATGCTGGATGGATGGAGGCAGATGCACTTGTACACACAAGAACATGCACGAGTATGCTTAATGCCGCCATCA
>JBBPBX010027354.1:9230-28767 GCA_038048925.1 Garcialebias charrua | reverse complement strand
TTGACAGATTTAAGACAATAAAAGTATAAAAACATGCAAATGGGTGAAGAGTTTTCATAGACTGAGCTACTTTTGACTCAACAAACAGGATTGTGTTCATCATTACAGACAGACACAGATTAATATATCTAACCAACTCATTTACATCGGTAATAAAACTTTAAACCAACATTGTTCAATTAAAGTGTAAACAAACTCAAATGATCTTTAAACTCATCAGACTCGTTCAATAATCAATCAGTTTAGTGTGGTAAAAACAGATGTTGACTAAAAGCAGGTACCTGAACATCTGGGGTTGACCCGGTTCCCTCAGGGTTCTGCTGTGGACGAGCAGAACCATCCCAGAGGTTCTGCAACCCATTTGATGAAGAGGAGGATGAAGAGTGTCTGGACGGTGCTGGGCTCGGCCTTTTGAAGCCCTGCAGCTCAGGGCGGCCTTCTTTGGGTCCTGGGAGGCGGGCTTCAGGGCACAGCACCCTCTGAGGACTTTAAAGGAACAGACCCCCAACTGAGGACCAGAGGACCCGGACTGGGACTGGGACTGGGACTGGGACTGGGACTGGGACTCAGAGACAAAAGAGACGGTGAGACAGGGAGGAATGCCTGTCGCCCGCCTGCCACGGCACAGTTTCAGACTGAGGTCGTGTGGAGCTGCAGCTGTCAGAACATCTCAGGTCACACTCAGAGGACGTGCTGGACACGACTCTCAGCTACTACCACACCACATTACAGTTCAGTGTCTGTGAAACTGACTTACAGCCCTGCGTGTGTTAGCTGTGGCAGCCATCTTGAACCCAGTGGGCTTCAAAAGTTGAAGAGGTGTAGACAAACATCGAACGGCCACTTCCCGAGAGGTTTATTAAAAACCATCCACCAGGTCATGAGATATTTTGCTAACAGACGAGGAGAAAGGAAACAGGATGTGTGTGTTTGCTCAGAGCATCTGTCCATGTTTTCATTTTTCTTCTAAATTTGGTCTTTTCCTGCCGTGGACCATTCAGAACCAGCAGAACCTCCCCCAGCTGCAGAGCGGGGGCTGGGTCCAAACTAGAAGAAGGCCCAAGGACAGAACCAGGCCAGGGCCAACGTTCCTCTTCTCGTCCCTGAAAGTGTTTTTTTTTATTTTCAGCGTTAGATTCGAGCTGAAACTGAACTAGTAAAGCAAAGAAGACACGACACTAAGCTCCAAGAAGAAACATGCTAGCTAGTTCAAATATAAATGTAGGAAAACATTAGATAAAATCAGAAAAAATTATTTCCAAAATGGAAATCAGAAAAGAGACTTTTATTAGTTGTTATATATCGTCCACCAGGCGCTTACTCTCAGATTTTGTCCGAATTCTCAGAAGTCTTAACTGACTTACTACTAAAATACTGATAAAGTCATTATGATGGGTGATTTCAATATTCGTGTATATGTTGAAAGTTATAGCTTAAGCATAGCCTTTAATAATTTAACAGAGTCATTTGGTTTTACCCAAAACATCCGCACATCTACTTGTTCTTATCATCACACCCTTGACTTGGTTTTGACCTATGGCATAGAGATTAAGGATTTAGTAATAGTTCCTCAAAATCCTATTCTGTCTGACCATTTTTTTAATAACCTTTGAGTTCACATTAAATGACTACACAGTCCCCCTCCCTGGGCTGCCACCTTACTGTGGTGGAGGGGTTTGAGTGTCCCAATGATCCAAGGAGCTATGCTGTCAGGGGCTTCATGCCCCTAGTAGGGTCACCCAAGGCAGACAGGTCCTAGGTGAGGGACCAGACAAAGTGCAGCCCGAAGACCCCAATGATGAGTACAATAAATGGACAAAATGTTCCCTCGCCCGGACGCGGGTCACCGGGGCCCCACTCTGGAGCCAGGCCCGGAGGTGGGGCACGTTGGCGAGCGCCTGGTGGCCGGGCTTTCACCCATGGAGCTCGGCCGGGCACAGCCCGAAGAGGAGACGTGGGTCCCCCTTCCCATGGGCTCACCACCTATGGGAGGGGCCAAAGGGGTCGGGTGCAATGTGGGATGGGTGGTGGCCGAGGGCGGGGACCCTGGCGGTCTGATCCTCGGCTACAGAAGCTGGCCATTGGGACATGGAATGTCACCTCTCTGGTGGGGAAGGAGCCTGAGCTAGTGTGTGAGGTTGAGAGGTTCCGGCTAGAAATAGTCGGACTCACCTCAACACATGGCTCTGGCTCTGGAACCAGTTTCCTTGAGAGGGGTTGGACACTCTTCTACTCTGGAGTTGCCCCTGGTGAGAGGCGCCGAGCAGGAGTGGGCATACTTGTTGCCCCCCATCTTGGTGCCTGTACGTTGGGGTTCACCCCGGTGAACGAGAGGGTAGCCTCCCTTCGCCTACGTGTGGGGGGACGGGCTCTGACTGTTGTTTGTGCCTATGCGCCAAACGGCAGCGCAGATTACCCACCCTTTTTGGAGTCCTTGGAGGGGGTATTGGAGAGTGCGCCTCCTGGGGACTCCCTTGTTCTGCTGGGGGACTTCAACGCTCACGTGGGCAATGACAGTGAGACCTGGAGGGGTGTGGTTGGGAGGAACGGCCCCCCTGATCTGAACCCGAGTGGTGTTTTGTTGTTGGACTTCTGTGCTCGTCATGGATTGTCCATAACGAACACCATGTTCAGGCATAAGGGTGTACATATGTGCTCTTGGCACCAGGACACCCTAGGTCGCAGTTCGATGATCGACTTTGTTGTCGTCTCATCTGATCTGCGGCCGCATGTCCTGGACACTCGGGTGAAGAGAGGGGCGGAGCTGTCAACTGACCACTACCTGGTGGTGAGTTGGCTCCGATGGTGGGGGAGGATGCCGGTCAGACCTGGCAGACCCAAACGTATTGTGAGGGTCTGCTGGGAACGTCTGGCAGAGTCTCCCGTAAGACGGAGCTTTAACTCCCACCTCCGGGAGAGCTTTGAACACGTTCCGAGGGAGGCGGGGGACATTGAGTCCGAGTGGGCCATGTTCCGCGCCTCTATTGTCGAGGCAGCTTATCAGAGTTGTGGCCGCAAGGTTGTTGGTGCCTGTCGTGGTGGCAACCCTCGAACCCGGTGGTGGACACCGGCGGTGAGGGATGCTGTCAGGCTGAAGAAGGAGTCCTATTGGGCCTTTTTGGCCTGTGGGACCCCGGAAGCAGCAGATAGGTACCGACAGTCCAAGCGGCATGCGGCTCGGGTGGTTGCTGAGGCAAAAACTCGGGCGTGGGAGGAGTTCGGAGAGGCCATGGAGAATGACTTCCGTACGGCTTCGAGGCGATTCTGGTCCACCATCCGGCGTCTCAGGGGGGGAAAGCGGTACGCGACCAACACCATTTATGGTGGGGATGGCGTGCTGTTGACCTCAACTCGGGATGTTGTGAGTCGGTGGGCGGAGTACTTCGAAGACCTCCTCAATCCTACTGGCACGTCTTCCACTGAGGAAGCGGAGCCTGGGGACTTTGGGTCGGGCTCTCCAATCTCTGGAGCTGAGGTCACCGAGGTGGTTAAAAAGCTCCGCGGTGGCAGGGCTCCGGGGGTGGATGAGATTCGCCCTGAGTTCCTTAGGGCTCTGGATGTTGTGGGGTTGTGTTGGCTTACGCGACTCTGCAATATCGCGTGGACATCGGGGGCAGTTCCCTTGGATTGGCAGACTGGGGTGGTGGTTCCCCTATTCAAAAAGGGGGACCGTAGGGTGTGTTCCAACTATAGGGGGATCACACTCTTAAGCCTCCCTGGTAAGGTCTATTCAGGGGTTCTGGAGAGGAGGGTCCGTCGGATAGTCGAACCTCGGATTCAGGAGGAGCAGTGTGGTTTTCGTGCTGGTCGTGGAACACTGGACCAGCTCTACACCCTCAACAGGGTCCTGGAGGGCGCGTGGGAGTTTGCCCAACCAGTTTACATGTGCTTTGTGGACTTGGAAAAGGCATTCGACCGCGTCCCTCGGGGGGTTCTGTGGGGGGTACTCCGGGAGTATGGGGTACCAGGCCCATTGATATGGGCTGTTAGGTCCCTGTACGACCGGTGTCAGAGCTTGGTCCGCATTGCCGGCAGTAAGTCAGGCTCGTTTCCAGTGAGAGTTGGACTCCGCCAAGGTTGCCCTTTGTCACCGATTCTGTTCATAACTTTTATGGACAGAATTTCTAGGCGCAGCCAAGGTGTTGAGAGGATCCGTTTTGGTGGCCTTAGAATCGCTTCTCTGTTTTTTGCAGATGATGTGGTCCTATTGGCTTCATCAGATCGTGATCTACAGCTTTCGCTGGAGCGGTTTGCAGCCGAGTGTGATGCGGCCGGGATGAGGATCAGTTCCTCCAAATCCGAGGCCATGGTCTTGAGCCGGAATCAATTAATCAATCAATCAATCACCTTTATTTAACCAGGTAGAGCCCGTTGAGATCGAGATCTCTTTAACAAGGGTGACCTGGTCAAGTGGTCAGCAGCACACGTCACATTGGCAATAGGCATTTGCACTTATCAAAAAGAAAATAAAGAAAACTACAATCACAGTAAACAGATGTTGACAGTTCAAGACCAACAGGATATGACAGATTTCTATATACATTATATACAAAACAAGCAGACAGACCTCGGTTGGGTAAATAAAGTTAAAGAAAAAAAAAGTTAAGGAAAAGGGTAGCATGCCCTCTCCGGGTCGGGGAGGAGGTCCTGCCCCAAGTGGAGGAGTTTAAGTATCTCGGGGTCTTGTTCACGAATGAGGGAAAACTGGAGCGTGAGATCGATAGGCGGATAGGTGCAGCGTCCGCAGTGAAGCGGGCGCTGTACCGGTCTGTCGTGGTGAAGAGAGAGCTGAGTCAAAAGGCAAAGCTCTCAATTTACCGATCGATCTACGTTCCCACCCTCATCTATGGTCATGAGCTTTGGGTTATGACCGAAAGAACGAGATCTCGGATACAAGCGGCTGAAATGAGTTTTCTCCGCAGGGTGTCTGGACTCTCCCTTAGAGATAGGGTGAGAAGCTCAGTCATCCGGGAGGGACTCGGAGTAGAGCCGCTGCTTCTCCACATCGAGAGGAGCCAGTTGAGGTGGCTCGGGCATCTGGTTAGGATGCCTCCTGGACGCCTCCCTGGTGAGGTGTTCCGGGCATGTCCCACCGGGAGGAGACCCAGAGGAAGACCCAGGACACGCTGGAGGGACTATGTTTCTCGGCTGGCCTGGGAACGCCTTGGGATTCCCCCAGAGGAGCTGCTCCAAGTGGCTGGGGAGAGGGAAGTCTGGGCCTCCCTACTTAGGCTGCTACCCCCGCGACCCGACCCCGGATAAGCGGACGAAAATGGATGGATGGACTACACAGTCACTGAGAGTAAATTGCTTATCAGAAAACGCTGTAACCAAATTTAAACAATCTCTTCCATCAATGTTTTCCTCTGTCTTGCAGAGTAATGCATCAGTGAACAGTGACATCATCTAGTTGATCATCTTAGAACTTTGATGCAAACTTCACTTGATAAAATTGCTCCACTGAAAAAGAAAGTAATCAATCAGAAGAAACTGGCTCCTTGGTTCAATTCTGAGTTACATACTTTAAAGCAGGCATCTAGAAACCAGGAGAGAAAATGGCGCTCTACTAATTTTGAATAATTTTATTTAACTTGGAAAGATAGTCTGCTAACATATAAGAAAGCTCACCGTAAAGCTAGAACTTTATATTACTCATCTTTAATAGATGAGAATAAAATAATCTTAGGTTTCTGTTTAGTACTATTGCTAGACTAATTAAAAGTCCCATCTCTGTTGAACTGTTTATCCCTACAACTACAGTATAAGTAGTGATGACTTCATGAGATTCTTTATAAATAAAAATATTTCAATTAGAGAGAAAATTCAAACTATCCTTACTTCTACTATCCCTAGACCCCTGTCAAATTAGACAACTTTAGGAATTTCACTAGAGCCTGATTTATGTTTGGACTGTTTTTGTCCTGTTGAACTCTGTGAATTGACAAAAATAATAACCTCATCCAAACCATCCCCATGTCTGCTGGATCCAATGGTGTAGTCTACATTTTTTTTAGTGTGTATACTGATCTTAGAATGTAATCGTCAATTAATTTTGATTTTTAAGCATATTGAACATTTCCAAATTTATCTGATGCTTATATTTGAATAAATGTGCAATAAACATTGTACAACAGTTGACTTTGTATTAAAAATGTATTATAGAATTTATAAAACCATATCAAAGCAAAACATGTTCAAGTATTACGTAGTAAGTACAGTACAGGATTATATAATAATTTGCTGGATAAGCAAATGTAATAAACAAGCGCTGCATATAGAGAAAGATTATTACAGAAGCATTTAACTGCCATTTAAGTTATCATTGACACATGCCTAATGATATGTCATGTATCATTGGACACTTTTAAGTGGGTATACTGAAATTCTTGAGCTTTTCTAGTGTATATATGCGTTTTGCGTAGACTACACCACTGGCTAGATCCCATCCCAACAAGACTGTTTAAAGAGGCGTTTCCCCTAATTGATGTCCACATTTTGGATCTATTTAATTTGTCTTTAATGAATGGTTACATACCACAGTGCTTTAAGGTTGCTGTAATTAAACCTTTACTTAAGAACTTTGACTTTGATTTAGAAATTCTGGCCAATTATAGACTTATATCTAACTTGACCTTCATCTAAAAAATTCTAGAGAAAATTGTTGCAGGTCAGTTACGTGAACATCTACAAATAAATAATCTGTTTGAAGAGTTTCAGTCAGGGTTTAGAGCTCATCATAGCACAGAAACTGCACTAGTAAAAGTCACTAATGATATTCTCATGGCCTCAGACAATGGACTTGTGTCTATACTGGTCCTGTTGGACCTCAGTGCTGCATTTGATACAGTTGATCACAATATTTTACTACAGAGGCTTGAATATGATATTGGAATTACAGAAACAGCTCTAAAATGGTTTAAATCATATTTAGTCGATATATTCCAGTTTGTACAATGTAAATGTAAATAATGAATCTTCTTCATATACCAAATTTTGTCATGGAGTTCTTCAGGGCTCAGTGTTTGGACCAATACTCTTACTTTATACAGTATATAGGCAGGTCGCATATCTTTCTGCTCTTCCCTCCCTAAGTTTTTCCTACTCCCTGCTTGCTTTTCGTCTCGTCTGTGACCCTTCAGCGCTCACTCGAACCAATATGGAATTAATCAATTGGGCTGTTTCTTCAATGGATAAGATTTTTTCCACGAAGCGGACCGTGTCAGGAGAAGCTGTCTGTCCCTCCGACACACACGCGGCTGGATACGTGCTGGACTCGTGGGGTCAGTGGCAGCCCATGTGTCTGTCCGTTCTGAGTGTCGAAGACGTGGAGGATTTGTGGATTATTGGATTATTGGTAGCAACTGCTCTGTTTTTTGGCGTAACCGGAGTTGTTTGTTATCGGAAGCTGAGGGAGGCTTCGGCGGCTATCAGAGCGCTGTCGGGACTGCCTGATCAGCAAAATTCTCTGAACCGGGCCGTGGGCTCCTCATCCCAGCTGCTGTATGAGCTCAATCGCACGATTGGTGCAGTGGTGGACCACCGTGCACCTGCTGTCCGTTTTGGGACTTGTTTGCAGCCACCCAGGATCGATCAAGGGACAGGTGGAAGCTCATGAAAGCGGGGCAGAGCAGAACCACATATTTGGATTTCTTTCGGCCATGAAACAGCACCCACAGACTTGGAGGCGGCAGTGGAAAAGAACACTGTGGTCTATTTGGATAACAAACAAGAACATTATCTGGCTTCTGCACATGTCCTTGAAAAGCGGGCTGTGGGAATCCATTCTCCCAGAGTGAGGAGCTGAAGAGCCCCCCCCCCTCCCCCTCCCCAGAGATTTCTGTGAAGCTTCAGATAACACCCAGCTGCACATCTGCTGAACTTTGTGTTTGTCTGAAATTAATCATAGACCCAATCTCCTTGCCTGCCGTATTTCCTTTGTTATTGTACCTAAATGTGCTCTGATATGGTTTTTACTGAATCACGCGGTGTCTTGAAGACAAAATGTGATTCATCTTTTTTTAATATCAATGCTGTGAATCCCAGTGTTTCTGCCTGTTTTTCCTGCTTTTGACCTTCATCTGGAGACAGATTGGGCCTGGCCGCGCTAAGAGCATATCAATGTGTTGAATAAACATGTCGTGTGTTGATAAAACATATCGTGTGTTGATAAAACATGTAATGTGCTTTGTTTTGCTGCAGCTTTTGCACTCATTTCTCTTCTGGATGCCTGCAACTACATACTTACGTTGTAATCGGTGAAAATTGATGCAATGTTAATAAAATTCCTTGATTCCTTGATTGATTCCTTGATATGCTTTCGTTAGGTAATGTTATTAAACAATATGCAATAAATTTTCATTGTTATGCTGATGATACAGTTATATTTGTCTGTGAAACCCGATGAATCCAATCAGTTACTTAGACTACAAGCATGTCTTGAAGACATAAAAACCTGGATGTCCCTTCATTTTCTACCTTTGAACACAGACAAGACTGAGGTTTTGGTTTTTGGACCTGAGCATTTTAGGAATTAAATTTTCAGTCTTTCGCCCTCCTTAGATGGCATTAATCTGACCTCCAGCTCTAATGTTAAAAATCTTAGTGTTATTTTTGATCAGGACATGTCTTTTATCCTCCACATTAAAAATGTTACTAGAACCACCTTCTTCCACCTGTGTAATATCACTAAAATTAGAAACATCTTATCTAAAAATGATGCAGAAAATCTGGTTCATGCATTTTCCAGATAGCAAATGATGTTAATTAAATGTTGAATTATTGTCAGAAAGGTTGACTTTTAGTTAAGGTTGACGACTGACAATTTATCAACCTTGAATCAATCATCCGGTTCTAGCCAATTAACCAATGTTGAAAAGATGTCATTGAATCAATGTTGTTTTGTGGTTTTAATTTTTTTTTAAATCTTAACTGTGTTTATTGAAAAATAACTGTGTTGTTTTGTTCTTATGCTGACTTGATAGGTAATAAATAGTACAGTAAGTAAATCGGTAAGGCTGCTAACAAAGGAGCCTCTCTGCCATGCTGTTGTAGATTTATTTCTTTTTCACTTTTGGTGCCTTGTTTTTGAATTTTGTTGCATGCTTTGAATAGATCCCAGTTTGTTAGTTTTGGGGTAGATTCTGTCCTTATTAATTTAACTGTGTGTACAAGACAAGTGGAACCATATGGTTTATGTATTCTCAGACCCATAACTAGTTAATATTTCAATGTGTTTCAAAACGTTTCAAATGTTTCTTCTTTCTAACCGCTAAAATGAACAGACCAATTGCGTACTGAATGATGTGCTAGTCAGCCAATCAAAATCATGTTTGATGACTCAAACAGGAAGAATTGTGGCTCTTAGCTGTATACAGTATACATAATACTTAGAAGCCTCATTCTGAGAGAAACGCAATTTCGGTCCTGTGTATGTCCTGTACATATTGCAGTTCTGACAATAAAGTTGACTTTGACTTTGACTTTGACTTTGACTGAATTGTACGTCCTCATTTTAAATGTGACAGAATTGCCGGTGAAGTAGTAGAAGGAAATGGACTGAACTTAATAAAGAACCATTCTACAAAGTGTTTTAACTTGATCCCTGTTATATTTGTTAAAACAACAGCTAGATATGCACCAAGCACTAATAGCATGAAAACAGTATGTTGAACAGCAGCACGTAGCAGCATTTCAAACTAAAATAAAATCACTGTCAATTTTACACACGTGTGCCTAAACATTAAAAAATGTGTGCAACAATCAAGTTGTATGAATGTTTGTGTTTTACTGATGGAACCACACAGATGGCCGGCGATGATGGGCAGCATCTGAAAGGCAAGTCTGTTGGACATACAGTATAGTGTATTCCTCATGTGTCATTTACAGCTTATTTTTATTTTTTACTTTTCTACTGAAGACCTTGCCATCCACAAGATGACTTCAGTGCTCGCTGAGGTACTTTTGGTGGTGAAGGATCTGTCCAGAGATGTGCAGTTCATGAAGATCAAGTTGGCTGAGGGCATCGTACCCAGGGACCAGCCACCGCAACCACTATGCTCCACCTCCAGCTGCCAATTGCCAGTGAACAAGATTTCAACAAGGCGGAGTCATTACTGATGGAAGAATCAGTCCATCAAAAGATGGTAATTTATTTGACTGCATTCTTTTATCAAATGTAGCTCATTTCAGTGTGGTCTTGCTCATCTTTTGTCAGGAAAAAAAATTATATTGGATATACACAAAGACAAGTGGAGGACTTCATGGAGCAATGACATATGGAGGAATTCATGGACCAACAACACGTTGAGGACTTCACAGACCAAAAACACGTGGAGGACTTAATGGACCAATGACATATGGTGGACTTCACAGACTGATGACACTTGAGGACTTAATGGACCAATGATACATGGAGGACTTCATAAACCAAGAACACGTGGAGGACATAACAGAACAGTGACAAATGGATGACTTCACGGACAAATGACATGTGGAGGTCTTCACGGACAAATGACATGGAGGACTTCACGGACCGACATGTGGAGGACTTCACGGACCAACGACACGTAGAGGACTTCACAGACCAATGACATTTGGAGGACTTCATGGATCGACGACATGTGGAGGACTTCATGGACTAGTGACACATGGAGGACTTTAAAGACCAACGACACATGGAGGACTTCATGAACCAATGACACATGGAGGACTTCATGGACCAACGACAAGTGGAGGACTTTATGGACCAATGACATGGAGGACTTCACAGACTGACGTGGAGGACTTCAAGGACCAACGACACATGGAGAACTTCACGGACCAATGACATGGAGGACTTCACAGACCAACATTTGTAGGACTTCACAGACCAACGATATGTGGAGGACTTCACAGACCAATGACATGTGGAGGATTTCATGGATCAACAACACGTGGAGGACTTCATGGACCAGTGACACATGGAAGACTTCATAGACCAATGACATGTGGAGGACTTCATGAACCAACAACACATGGATGATTTCATGGGCCAACGACATGTGGAGGACTTCCCGGACCAACAACACATGGAGGACTTCACAGACCAACAACATATGGAGGACTTCATGGACCAATGACACTTGAGGACTTCATGGACCAATGATACATGGAAGACTTCATAAACCAAGAACATGTGGAGGACATAACAGAACAGTGACACATGGATGACTTCACGGACCAACGACATGTGGAGGTCTTCACGGACCAATGACACGTGGAGGATTTCACAGACCAATAACACGTGGAGGACTTCATGGCCCGACGACATGTGGAGGACTTCATGGACCAATGACACGTGGAGGACTTCACAGACCAACGACATGTGGAGGACTTCACGGACCAGTGACACGGAGGACTTTACAGACCGACATGTGGAGGACTTCACGGACCAATGACACGTGGAGGACTTCATGGACCAATGACATGTGAAGGCTTTCATGGACCAGTGACACATGGAGGACTTCACAGACCAACGACATGTGGAGGTCTTCATGGACCAATGACACGGAGGACTTCACAGACCGACATGTGGAGGACTTCACAGACCGACATGTGGAGGACTTCACAGACCAATGACACGTGGAGGACTTCGTGGACCAACGACTTGTGGAGGACTTCGTGGACCAACGACTTGTGGAGGACTTCATTGACCAATGACACATGGAAGACTTTACACACCAATGATGTGGAGGACTTCACAGACCAACAACATGTGGAGGACCTCACGAACCAACGACACGTGGGGGACTTCACGAACCAACGACACATGGAGGACTTCACAGACCAATGACATGTGGAGGACTTCACAGACCAACGACAGGTGGAGGGCTTCACAGACCAACGACAGGTGGAGGGCTTCACGGATCAATGACACCTAGAGAACTTCATGAACCAATGACACATGGAGGACTTCATGGACCAATGATATGTGGAGGACTTCACGGACCAGGGGCACATGGAAGACTTCACAAACCAATGACACATGGAGGACTTCATGGACTAATGACCAGTGGAGGACTTCATGGACCAATGACATGTGGAGGACTTCACAGACCAACGACATGTAGAGGACTTCACAGATCAATGACACGTGGAGGACTTCATGGACCAGTGACACATAGTGGACTTCATGGACTAACACGTGGAGAACTTCTTGGACCAATGACACATGGAGGACTTCATGGACCAATGACCAGTGGAGGACTTCATGGACCAACAAGAAGTGTAGGACTTCACAAACCAATGACAAGTAGAGGACTCCACAGACCAACAACATGTACGGACCAACGACACATGGTGTACTTCATGGACCGACACGTGGAGGACTTCATGAACCAATGACACATGGAGGACTTCACGGACCAACAACAAGTGGAGGACTTCACGGACCAACAAGAAGTGTAGGATTTCACAAACCAATGATAAGTAGAGGACTACACAGACCACAGACAAGTGGAGGATTTCACGGACCAACAACACATGGAAGACATCACAGACCAATGACAAGTGGAGGACTTCACAGACCAACGGCCCCTGGAGGACTTTACAGACCAATGGCACATGGAGGTCTTCATGTTTTTGTTAAAAATTGTAAATGGGCTGTACCTATATAGCACCTTTCTATTTAATCAAGATACTCAAAGGGCTTTACACTTCAATCTGTGCCCTCATTTACCTCCACACATAAATTTATACTTCACTCTACAACATCTCCATCCATCCTTCTCTTCATTATCTTTTACATGGTTATTCCTTGTTGGGTTGCGGTGGTCACTGGTGCCCATGTCCAGCCATCACTGTGCGAGAGGCGAGGCACACCCTGTCCATCACAGTGACACAAACAACCGTTCTCTCACTCACTCACACCTAGGGACAATTTAGAGTTACCAATCAGTCTAACATGCATGTTTTTGGTCTGTTGGAAGAAACTGGAGTTCCTGGAGAAAACCCATGCATGCATGGAGAGAACATGCAAACTCCACCCAGAAAGGTCACTGCCTGGGATTTTAACCGGGGCGGCCTGCTAGCTCAGAGGTGGCAACTCTATCAACTGTGCCACCGTGCTGCTATCAACTACATCTCTACAGAGCTAATTTGAATTTGTAGAGACTAATCAGTGCTTTAGATCACATTCATACACTGAAGGGACACACATCAAAGGAATGAGTGGTTCAGTGCTCTGCCCAGACTGTACATGTGACTGCTGGATGATTCGAACCCCCAACTCTCCCATTGGAGTACAACTACTCTAACCACTCAGCCAGAGCTGCCCCACAAAAAAGACTAGTTTATATTGACCATGAATGATTTTGACATTAACCAACAGAAAAAGGGTTTTTAAAGGTTCAGTATGTAACTTTTCTAACAATATATTTTTAACATATTTCTTCACTCTGTCACTACCTCCTGACATACTGATTTTAGACAAGTAATCTCTGAAAAAAACTATTGTCCCCTTGCTTCTCTAAAAGCATTTCTAAAAAGCCACAGTGACCCACCGTTAACCAGCCAATAAAAACAGATTTTGTAACCAGCCAATAAAAACAGAGCTTGAATTTGAATCAGCCAATAAAAACAGAGCTTGAATTTGAATTTCAGCAGAGCAAGGGCAAGAGCAAGCCTCAGAGCCATATATGGCTCTGAGGGGGAGGGACCAGAAACGTGTCTCTGTTCAAAATTTTCCTAAGTTCCAGCGTGTTCCAGAAAGTACATACTGAACCTTTAAAGTAAAGTAAAATGCCATGTGTTGTCATCATTATATGTTCCCATACAATGGTGAAATTGGTTCTCTGCATTTAACCCATTGCACCTGGGATACACCCAGGTGGGGCAGTGGGTAGCTATGTAAGCACCCGAGGAGCAATTAGGGATTAGGTGCCTTGCTCAGAGACACCACGACATGCGGTAATGGCTGGGGATTGAGCCTGGGGCTTTCGGGTCCCAAGTCAGCTGCCCTGCCTCTACCCCATAAGTTGGTCAGTTTTAAAGACACTGAGTTGGACGTGGTAGTAACTGAGAGTCCTTCACAACACACACTCAGAGTGACATTATGATGAGATTGTGTCCAAGATAAGTTTTTAAAAGTTTGACCCACAACATTAATGCATGATCCCAGTCTAAAAGTGGTGTGAAAGGCAGTGGGGTGATATGCATTCCTTCAAGGAATGTCCGGCCTTTAAACAATAATCTGATTTATGGTCGTTCTGCTGAAGCCTAAACGGGGGATGAAGTGTGGGACCTGCTCATGTCTGTGAACTTGGTCTCTCATGTCTTAATAAGGACATGTTTGGAGACGATTGACCATTTAAAGAAGCTGATGGGACTGAGCTGTTGGAAACCAGACGCACACTTCTCTCCTGTCCTCAGGACGACCTGACGTTTACATCATCCACCTCTAGCCTTTTATAAGAAATATCTAACATTTGTCCTGATGTGAAACTGCATCTGTTCTAAAAAAAAAACATTTATATCCAGCACTTAGATGTCTATAAGGTTACTGGTCTGAACCGTTAACACACAAATCCATATTTCATCATATCCACCCAGATGACCTGACTCAACCTTATTAGATTAAAACTACATAATTAGTTCTGTCTTCCATGCTGAAATAAATAAATAAACTTTTTGCCAGTCTGCAGCTTTGTTCTCCAGTTCAGTGAATCAAAGTATGAACTGTTTCTGCGCACCTCACTTATCAAAGTTGAGTCAAGTCATCTGGATGGGCTCTTTGTGTTCAAACGTTTCGTCCTTCATCCATAAGGCTTTAAATTCAATTCAGTTTATATAGCGCCAAGTCACTACAGAATAATCTCAGAGCATTGAACAGAAACATTCAAATACATAAAACGTAAGTTAATAACATTATTTATCTGAGGAGCAGACTGCTTTCATGACTTCATCAGTTCGAGGAGCTACAACAAACTCGGTCCTGTAAGTAGCACACTCACATAGTGGGTCGACCAGCTTGATGGTGATAAGATGTTTTCAGGATTCAAATCCTCAAACTTCACAACACTTTTGTTGAGCAAAAATCCTGAAGGGACAAATTGTCTGCAAGTACCACTCACTTTTACAAAGACCGAGTGACAGGTGTTAATAAAAACAGAAAAAGATGGATGAGGCGAGAAAGGTAAGTCACTTCCTGGGACTCCGGCAGAACATGATCCCTCCTGTTTGACTGACGGTGGAGTCCAACAACTTTACCAACCGCAGGGAGGCAGAGGACTTAGTCCAAAGAAACGATGGGCAGGTGTGATCCTACCTGTGCTTAATGGTCCTGGACTACATGGTCTGAGGAAAGTCCATCCACCCATCCATCCATCCATCCATCCATCCATCCATCCTATCGTTCATTCATTCATTCAACCTTTATTTAGTCAGGTTAATCTCATAGAGCCTCGAGGACTCATTTACAAGAGAGACCTGTCTACAAACTAAAGAATGATGACAACAGCAACAGTAGATTTTCCTTGAAAAATCAACAATACAGTAGACAAACATAAGAGAGAAATACTGTAAAGATAAAAAATGTTTTAACAAATTAAAACAAAGTAGCAAAACATTATAAGGTAGACGTAGAAAATAAAAAACAGGAACATGTCTGCATTGGTTTTTGCCAGGATTCCAACAGATTCTTAAAACCATTTAGAGAGGTCAGGGCAGAGAGGTTCAGATCTTTTTGTAAGATATTCCATGAAGCAGGAGCAGAGTAGGAGAAGGCCCTTTTTCCAAGTTCAGTCCTCACTGACGGAACACTGCAGGTAATCATGTCCTGAGAGCGCACGCTGTAGCTGCACTCACGCAAAGACATGTAGGAGGAGATGTATGAGGGCAGCAGACCAAGAAGTGATTTAAAGATGAAAATGTACCAGTGGAAGAGTCTGCGTGAGGTTAATGATGTCCAGTTAACCAGTGAATACAGGGTGCAGTGGTGGGTACGATAATCACAACCAGTTATGAATCTTAGTGCACCATGATAGACAACATCCAACATCCGCAGGGTGCTTGTAGGAGCATTCATGTAGAGAATGTCACCGTAATCAATGGAGGGAAGGAAAGTCACAGATACAAGGCGTTTCCTAGCATTCAGTGTTAGACATGATCTGTTTCTGAAAAAGAAACCCAGTTTAACTTTCAGTTTCTTCACTAGGTTTTCCACGTGGAGTTTAAAAGAGAGATGTGAATCGACCAGGATACCCAGATATTTATAGGGATCAACAAACTCAATAGGGACACCATTTGAAGATAAAATCAGAGTAAGAACTGCTGGGACCGACTTCCTATTTGAAAAAAGCATCTCTTTGATTTTATCAGCATTTAGGACAAGTTTGAGGTGGAACAAATCTGACTGGATGATGTCAAAAGCAGATTACAAAAGCTGGAAAGCCTTAGCTACTGTTTTAGCTCGGCAATAAACAACTGTATCATCAGCATAGAAATGTAAGGATGTATCAGGGATGCTCTGACCTACATTAGCTATGTAGATTGTAAAGAGGGTTGGTCCTAAGACTGAGCCTTGTGGTACACCATTTTTAACTGTTAAATAACTGGAAGAAGTACCGTTATGTTGAACACATTGCCTCCGATTGGAAAGATAATTAGAAAACCAACCAATGGTGTGATCAGAGAAACCGATTTCTGAGAGCTTATGACACAGGATGTTATGATCCACAGTGTCAAAAGCTTTAGACAGGTCTAAGAAAAGTGCAGCACAATAGTCCTTAGCATCCAATGCTTCAACAACATCATTCAGAACCTTCAGAGAAGCAGTTGTTGTGCTGTGTTTTTTCCTGAAACCAGATTGATGGAGAGGTAAGATGTTAAATGAGTCCAGATAATTTTTGATCTGAGAGTTTATCAGTTTTTCTAGAACCTTGGCTAAGATGCAGAGTTTAGAGATCGGTCGATAATTGTTCAGTGAGGTGGGGTCACCTCCCTTCAGCAAAGGAAGAACAAAGGCTGTTTTCCAAGCATCCGGAATGGTGTTTTGGCTTATGGACAGATTAAAGATGTGGGTCACAGGGACTGTGATGATATGAGCAGCCAGCCTTAAGAAATAAGGTGGAAGTTCATCTGGACCTGCAGATTTTTTAGGATCAAGATCATTTAACAGTTTATTTACCTCACTGACTGAGAACGGAGAAAAAGAGAAGGTGTGATTAACAGATGGTTGACTTGTAGGAGGGATTTGATTTGTAGAAGTTTGATTATTAGATAAAGTGGCTGATTTTCCATTTGTAACTGTGTCAAATAATGAACTAGAAGCAACAAAATGTTTATTGAAACAGTTCAGGATCTCTGTGCTTATTTGACACAGGAACAGAGTCAACAAGAAGTTGTGATGGGAGGTCAGATGATTGGGGGGTGCCTGAGAGAGATTTGATGGTTTTCCAGAATTTTTTTGGGTCGTTTAGATTTTTGGAGGTCAGAGATTAAAAAAAAGTTACGTTTTGCGGCTTTGATGGCAGTTGTGCATTTATTCCTCAGCTGCCGAAATTTCAACCAATCAGAGTCTGAGCCAGATTTTCTCTCGCTGCAACCCTAAGATGGTCTCTCCAGTGTAGGAGATCAGCTAGTTCAGGAGTAAACCAGGGGCTGTCACGTCCCTTTATTCTGAAAGGAGCGTGTTTGTTCACAAAGTAAATGAAACTATCATGAAAATAGTTCCAAGCGGTGTTCACGTCGTTGATTAATAGAATACGTTGCCAATCAAAGTTGGATAGATCCCAGAGGAATGACTGTTCACAGAAACGTTTCAAATCCCTTTTTTTTAATTACAGTATTCTGGGCTTAGAATACATACATACATACATACAGTACCATTGCGGGAAAAGTTGTGTTACAAAATAACACTTTTATAAAACACTTACCGGTAGCTTTTTTAGATTTTTCTACCTGGATTATTGAGCATGCATCAGGGTTACAAAAGAAGACTCAAAACAACCCTTTTTGTTACTTTACTTCAACAATGTAGCCAGGTTGGTTCCCACAGATGTGTGGAAGCATCAGAGCTGTTGGAGAAACACATCTGTAAGTCATTTAAATAAGACCGTTTTATTTCATGCTGAGATAACTCTAAAGACCGACTCGTTTGTTGTGAAGTTAAAGGTACAGTATGCAGTTTCTGTAGAACTGCAGAACTTAGAAATATTTTCAACAGGCCAAGCATTCTGATACCGCTCTGCCCCCTTGTGGTCTGTTAAATTTCAAATTCAAGCTCTGTTTTTATTGGCTGATTCAAATTCAAGCTCTGTTTTTATTGGCTGGTTACAAACTCTGTTTTTATTGGCTGGAAAATGGTGGGTCACCTTTTCTTTTTAGAAATGCTTATTTACCACCTGGAGAAGCAAGGGGACAATATATATATATATTTTTTTTCAGAGATTACCTGGCTAACATCAGTCTGTCAGGAGGTAGTGACAGAGTGAAGAAATATGTTCATAAAAAAAGCTACATACTGAAGCTTTAAAGGAACTTCCAGGTGGTTCGACTGTGTTCTTTGATGCAGTGGTTGACGTTTACAACGTTCAAATGATTCCTTTTGTTCCGCTGTAGTTTTCTCTCACCTTGAGAACATTCAGTATGTCTAAGGTTCACTGTCAGGTTTTTGTCTCGGAGCAACAGAGGACTGCAACAACCAAAAAAGGTTCAACAAGTAAAACGAGCAGATTCAAATCTATGCTCTCACGTTTCATCTTCCTGTGTGGTCAGGGAGGAAGACTTTGGAGGAGGTGGCAGGCCGGGTAATCTGCATTTATCAGCTTCTAGCCCCAAACAAGGAGTATGCTGACTTTCATTCACAAGTCTTTCTACTGCCCTGATGCATGCTCAATAATCCAGGTAGAAAAATCTAAAAAAGCTAAGTCTGGTCCTGTGGACATTCAAAAAACAAAACAAAGCAAAAAAACTGTAGAAACGTTTTGTCTTTCGTCCGAAAGACTTCCTCAGTCTGAGGACTGGTTGCTCCACTGTGAGAGGTGCTATTTATAATACTGAGCTGAATACAGCAGCTCAGACTGAGGAAGTCTTTCGGACGAAAGACGAAACGTTTCTACAATTTTTTTGCTTTGTTTTGTTTTTTGAATGTCCAGAGGACCAGACTTAGCTTTTTTTTTAGAAGTCTTTCTACTGTTTCTCGTGACTGATTCAAGATGTGTGTGACTGTACAGAGAACACTTCTAGATGAAAAACTGAATCTGATGAGCCAAACTTCTTGTAGGGTCTGTTCCTCACCACCTCCTCATTGTCTGGTAGCTGTGGAGGTTTTACCTGCTCTTTGAGCCCAGAACTGGTCAGGAGCTCTATAGAGCTTCAGATACTGGACATGTTCCTCAAGCCGTGAGAAATGAGTGAGGAAACGAACAGTGGGTGAGACCCAGAAGGTCTACCAGCTCAAGAAGAACCAGTGGTACGTTCATGCCCCCCCTCGTTGAAGGGTTTGAATTGTGAATGTGTTTTTTTTTTGGAGATCAGGGAATGTAAGTAGACCTAAATGTTT
>JBBPBX010027353.1:7601-30406 GCA_038048925.1 Garcialebias charrua | reverse complement strand
CGTGTGTGGAAACAGACAGATTGAAGCTCCACAGGCTGAACGGTCAGTAATTAAGCTGCCGACCACACAGCGAGGAGCACAGCTGGTCCTCAGCAGACCAACGGGTCAGGACTTTTCACTTCTCAGGGCAAAACCAACGCTTTGTTAGCACAATTTACACTGGTACACTTATTTTTAACAACTTGCTCAAAATAACACTGCAGTTCACAATTTGAGTCGAGCTAAATGCAAGAACAAGATGCTCTGATGTCACGTAAAATTAATATAGAATTAAATTTAATCTTAAATTCATGTCACTTTAAGGATCAAAACTAGAGGTGTCCCAGTACCAGCCTCAAATACTTGTACTTATAAAAAAATAATAATAATATAAAACAGATACTGTACAGTACTTCTTTGTAGGGATGGGGCAGATCCGATCCAGTATCGGTATCGGTATCCGATACCAGCATTATTTAAGTATCGGGTATCGGATCAAACCTGCCGATACTTTTCCGATCCAGCTTCAAAGAGCACTTGTGTTCAATCACAATCTGTGACTGCCCTTTTTAACATTGTGTGAGATAAACCCAATGAAGACACTCTTAAGCCTTACAATAGGGGGGTTCCCTATTGTAAGGCTTAAGAGTGTCTTCATTGGGTTTATCTCACACAATGTTAAAATGAATAGTTTGGGTGCAAAAGTTTCATTATACAGAGTCAAATACCTGAACAGTATCGGATCGGGAAAGTATCGGTATCGGCCGATACTGAGTTAATAGGTATCGGTATCGGATCGGAAGTGAGAAATGTGGATCGGTGCATCCCTACTTCTTTGTTATGCTTGGTGAGTTCATTTCCTCCTCCATTTCATGGGTAAAAATAAAAACATGTTTCTAAAGAATAATTGCATATTGTTTACGTACTAACTCATTAACAACTCTGAATCAGTACTCTGTATTGGCAAGTACGGTACTGTATGTCAACTGAACTAGTACTCATTCTGGGGGAAAAATTAAACAAAACAACATCAACAATAATAATACCTAATACAAAGTAATAATAACAATAATAATAATAATAATAAAACTAGTATCGGTACATCCCTAATCAAAACCAAACTTGCATTAGGCTCATTTTGTCTCACAGCCTTTTGTTGTCGATTGTGTTTCCGTAGTGGTAATTTTTTTTCTAATTAAACTTTTAGTTCATTTTTTGGAAATTGTTGTTTTTCCTGGTAATTTAGTTCTGGTTCAATTAGATCAATTTCAGTTTATTTATACAGCGCCAAGTCACAACAGAAGTTATCTCAAGGAACTAAACAGAAACATTCACATACCGGTACATAAAAATTCAGTTGGTAACATTATTTATCTAGACTGTGACGAAAACCGGAGTACCCGGAGAAAACCCATGCAAATATGAGAACACGCAAACTCCATATAGAAAGACCCCAGGTCCAAACCGGGGCTTGAACTCAAGACCTTCTTGTTGTGAGGTGACAGTGCTAACCACCAATCCATCCTGTTGCCCAAATGATTAAAAACACAATTATTTAAAAACGGGTCTAAATCTATTTTCATTTCAAAAGTGCATTCCAGTAGATTAAATCATACACATGGTGTTCTGCTGAGGAAGGTATGATGTGGTGTGGACCACCTGATAGCTGCACAGTTTACTCGTTGCTTAATTCAAATGATCAGATTTCAGTGAGACAGCAGTGAAGCTGGAGAGTGTCGCTGGGAAGAGGGATGTCTGGGATTCTCTCCTGGACTTGCTGCCTCCATGACCCGACTACAGATGAGCAGTAGGAGATGAAGATGGAAAATGTTCACGTTTTCTCCCAGTACCGTATTTTTCTGACTATAGGTCGCACCTGAATATAGGTCGCATTGTCCAATTATTGCCAAAAATTTAGAAAAAGCCATAAACAGGTCGCACCGGAATATAGGTCGCACCTACGTCACCGCCGACGTAATGCGCCATCTACCGCTGAGACAACCCGGAAACATGGACCGAGTGTTTAGCTCTGCTGCTAATGTCTGCCACAAGCGCAAAGCAAGGCTTTTAAGAAGATTAACACGGTAAAAACAATTATTTGTTTGCTAAAAATTATAGCTGACATTATAGCACAAGGGTTAGTGGTTTATTAGCCGAGTGGTTTATTAGCTATATGCTAAAATGTACACGGAAATAAAATGGAAGCTAACGAGACGATTCCGTCTAAAACAACAAATAAAAAAATTGAATTTTATCTCAAATGTTTCATCCAGGGCAACAGTTTGTAAAGTAAAGCCATATAATTACACTCTGGCAGCAGAAAAAATATCCACCGAGTGGTTTCTGAGCTATTTATAACGTACCGTAGGTATCTGTTTACGAAGCTAATAAAAGGTCATTTTTTTTATCTCAAACATCTCGTAAAGCTACTCACTTGTAAATGTCCATACAGTGATTACATTGTGTAAGTTTCAAAAATATCCACCGAGTGGTTTCTGAGCTATTTATAACGTTATAAACAGAAGCTAACCGAAGCTAACAGCTAATAAAATATCTTTATTTTTTATCTCAAACATCACATAAAGCTACTCACTTGTAAATGTCCATACAGTGATTACATTCTGTAAGTTTCAGAAATATCCACCGAGTGGTTCTTGACTTATCTTGCAAACAAACAGCTAACTAAACACAGAGCTAACAGTTGTTACCTCCAGACCAGGAGGCCGGGCAGCGACAGAGTCAATCCAAGCAGAGGAGGCTTTTTTCGGACACATGAGCTGGAAACGGTCGGTGGACTCTCTGGAAGTGTCCCCCTAGCGGACAAAAGTGGTACTGCACCATTTTTTTTTTCCCAAAATGAAAAACTGTCATAACTGAACCAAAAATTGGTCTAAAAACATGGGGAAAAAATCCATAAATAGGTCGCACCTGACTATAGGTCGCAGGCCATGAAAAAATAAGATAAAAAGCCGCAACCTATAGTCCGAAAAATACGGTATTCACATGGAGTGTAGTTTGTTGCCAACTACTCCAACAGTCACAGCCCAGTGAGACAACTTCTGTACTGCCTGCTTATCAATTCCACTTATTCATGCAGCTCCAGAAAAGTCAGTTTAGTGTTCTATTACAAAATAATAATAAAGTGAATGCTGGTGAAGATTTTCAGTAATTAAAAAAAAGGTTAAAAACAAAAACACTGGACTTCTATTCTGAAGCTGAAGACATATCCCTTCCCACCTGAGAGGCTTTATCGTTTCAACAAATGAACCAGACTTTTCTGATTTTATAGTTTCCTGGATGGGAAGCAAAACATCTTCAGCTTCGGAACAGAAGTCCAGTTGATTTTTTATTTTTTAACTTATTATTATTATTAATTACATCAAATCCAATTAAGTCTAGTTTGAACAAATTTAATTCTAGATTTCCGGTCTGGAGCAACGACAGAATAAAACGCGTTGAGAGGCTTGTATTGCCGAGATGGTGTAGAGGCAGGGCAGCCGGCTCAGGACCAGAAGGTCTTGGGTTCGATCCCCGGTCACGGCATACCTTGTTGTGTCCCTGGGCAAGACACTTAACCCCGAGTTGCTCCCGGTAGGACAGGCAGCGCCTTGCATGGCAGTCTACCGCTATCGATGTATGAATGTGTGTATGAATGGGTGGATGGTTGGTACTGTGAAGCGTTTTGGGGCCCCTCAAAGGGAGCTGGAAAGCGCTATATAAGTAAGCTCCATTTACCATTGCTTTTCAGACAAGGTCAAAACTGTTCAACCTTTATTTATACAGGTCAGTCTCATTACTGTTACCTTGTGCTTGCTTAGGATGGGAGACTGTGATGAAATGAAGACTCAGTGCAATCTGCTGGCTAACACAGTCCTAAAACATCCATGTTAGTCTGCCTTCAGGCCCAGGCCTCCCTTGAAATAGAGATATGTGGATTTAATTGGTTAAATAAGTTCAAGAATCTTTTTTTAATTTATCTCAAAGGGTAATTTGTTTTACAGTCAGTAGTCACACAAACATCCATACTAAAGACACGGAGACATTAAAATGATCGATACACGATATTGGATTTTTGACCAATATCAGACATGCCAATATGTTAAAACTTATTCAGTCGATAACTGACTCTGATACCGATATTGTATATATGTTCCTTTGTCAGAACATAGACCTCTTATTAAGGCTTATTTGCTACAAAAATTGTGCAACAGATGTAAGAGCTGGTGACATATATTCAGTAACAACCTTATACATAGCACTTTAACTTACTGTATATTAAATGAAAAGTGTTAAATGTAATATTAGTCACCTGTGATGCTGTCTCACTTGTGGAGGCTTGTTCCAAGTTCCTAGCTGCAGTGTGGATCCTCTGCACTCCTGTGCATGAAGGACAGCCTTTTTAAGTTCAAAGTTTTTGTCTATCCATTGTGCCGTAAGACTAATCATGCTAACGAGGCTAACACGACGTCCAAATGTCTGTGGTAAAACTCACACAACAAGTCGTGCTATCGGCTATGAGCTTCTCAATGACGTCGGAAATGACGGCTTGTAACTCGGGTAACGTTAAGTCGGAAAGATATCTCAGACTGCGGACGATGTAGCGAGGCTCAACGTAGTCCATAGATCTTCGGAATCCAACATCCTCACCAACGAAAAATAAAACTTCCACACCACCGACATTTTGAATATTCCTCTCCGCCGTGAGGTCGGGTGACGTCATTGCGTTGCGCTGCCGCTGCAACGTCATCACGTTTTGCTGCCGTTGCAGGCAAAAACAGCATATTTTATATCGGCAAGTTTTTAGAAAGAGAGAGAGAGAGTGTCTTCATTGTCATTTGCACCGCATGTGGTACATGTGATAAAATGAGATTATGTACACAGGGTCCCAGTTACACCCAACAACAAAATGTAAGAGAAAAACAGTAATAACATCTAGGATATAACTAAGAAAAACATCCAACTAGAAATACACTAAGCCCTAGAGTAATAGAAAAACATCATTACAAACAGCAGCACGAACATGAGTCTGTATGAGCAGATGGTCACAGATGAACACAGCAACAAGAAAACAGATCAGCATCAGCATGATGTGATATTTTGCAGTGATTATTCTTATTATTTATTTATTCATGAGTCTAACAGCCTCAGGGTAGAAGCTGTTCCTCAGTCTAGTGGTTCTACATTTGATGCTCCTCAACCTCCGTCCTGAGGGGAGTGGGGCAAAGAGTGTGTGTGCTGGGTGAGTGGGGTCTTTCATGATGCAGGTGGCTCTTTTCCTGCATCTCGAAGTGTAAATGTCTGTGATGGTGGGGAGACTGACTCCAACATCTTCTGTGCAGCCTTCACCACTCTCTGCAGAGCTTTTCTTTCTGCAGCTGTGCAGCCTCCATGCCACACGTTGATGCTGGAGCACAGGATGCTCTCCACTGCACACCTGTAGAAGGAGGTGAGGACTGGGCTGCTCAGACCAGCTCGTCTCAGCCGTCTGAGGAAGTAGAGTCTCTGATGACCTTTCTTGATCAGGCTGGTGGTGTTGTTGGTCCAGCTGAGGTTATCATTCAAGTGTACCCCCAAGTATTTGTAGCTGGAGACCACTTCCACCGCAGATCCACCTATGTTCAGTGGGGTGTGGGTGTGTTTGTTCCTTCTGAAGTCCACAATCATCTCCTTTGTCTTCTTCACATTCATGTGAAGGTTATTCTCTTTGCACCAGCTCTCCAGGTGTTCCACCTCCTGCCTTTTAATGGAAAGGTTGATGTCCAATATTGAAAATTTACATTAATATCGGCCGATACGATACCATGCCGATAATATTGTGCAGCCGCTGCCCTAATTAAAATAATACATGAAATCATCATTGTTCGTTGAGAAGCCTGATCGCTACAGGGATGATTGAGTGTTTCAGTTTGGTCGTCCTACATGGGCTGCAGATACCTGTGTCCGATGGAAGAAACCTGAACTCACCAGGGTGATCAGGATCTGCCAGAATCTGCCTGGCCTAAAATAAATTAATAAATTAAACAAAGTCTTTAATCAATCATGGACATGGTTTTTAGACCTGAACATGTTTTCTGTCAGTCTGTGAAGGTGTCAAAATACAGCTGTAGTCCTCTGAGTTGGAGATGCCAGTGACAAAAATCAAAATTACAGAAGTTTGGCTATTTTGAGAGAAACATTGTGAAACTTTTTTTGAACATGTTCCAAATATTTTTTATTTTTTTTTAAAAGATGGCCTCCCTTCTCCCCTTACAGCCATCCTCTCCACACCATTATTATGAAATATTTATTCTAGTAATTATCTAGGGGAGTTAAAAAAAAAAGGATAGAAAGAAATGAAAGACGGAAAGTAAGACTACAAAATATAAGAAATATACACAAAGAGAGCACAAGGCAAAACACCCGACCACTGTCTGTAGATCTGCAAAGAACATGACAGAACACAGCAACAAAATACACATGTATAAAGAACTTAGAATATTCATGACTTTGCAGTAAATTTCTATAAATATATATACCCATACCTACCCATATATACATACATACATACACCTGCATGTACATTCAAATACATATCTACATACAATACCTGCATGTGCATCCCTGCATCTATTTGTGTGTGGTTGAGAGCATGCATAAGTGTATAATGCTTCTCTAATAGAACATTTAATAGTGACTGTGAAGCAGCAGAGGCCTGACACCCAAGACCCCAAGAGGGACACCGAGCGCGGAGCCCCCAGGGCCACCCACACAGGACGAATCACTTAGCCACCCCCCAGATTGGACCATAGGGGAGAACCAAAAAAGCCCCACCAGCGACCACACACAGTGACACCCCGGGGAAAATAGCCTCAAACTCATAGGCCCTCAAAGTGGATGGCCCTGGGGGCTCCGTGCTCGGGGTCCCTCTTGGGGTCTTGGGCTCTGGTCCCCCCTTTGTCTGCCTCGGGTCTTAGGGGCCGGGTCTCTGCTGCTTCACAGTCACTATTAAATGTTCTATTAGAGAAGCCTTATACACTTATGCATGCTCTCAACCACACACAAACATGTTCCAAATTCAAGTGGTGAAACTGCAAGACTGAGTCAAACGAGGAAAATGAGAACCACCGTGAACTTTGCAAGACTTTCCAGAGACTCGCTCGATTCTGTTTGCAAACCAGTCTCAGCACAAAGACATACTACCATGAACTTATAGAAGCTGTAGGTGCATAAGCACATGTTGTCATGTATATGTATGCATGGGACTCTGGCTGCTAAAGATGTCTCCGACAGTGAAGTTAAAAAAAGTTAACGTCAGAGTTCAGAGATTACCCTTTGACCACTTGGTGCTGCGAAGGGCTTCATTTGAATGCCAGTCTTGAAAAGTGCACAGTAAGCTGAAGTGACTGTTTGTTGAGGGCTGCCTTCAGGAAATTGTTCCCTAAAGCCAAAAACGACCATCTGCCAAGAATGAGGAGAGCGGAAAGTTCACCCAGCACGAGGATGGAGGGAGGAGACAACAGAGCTGCTCCGGTTCTTACCAAAGTGGTAGCAAGGGTGCACAGCAGGATTTTCATGGGATTGATGGATTTTAAATCCCCGTCACGTGTACGCTGCAGTTTCCTCCCTCCAAAGTCCCTGAAGATGACTCTAATAAAAGAGATTGATTACTTGATGTTCTGAGGATCATTTACCACAAATTATGTTCTGTGGACCTGAGCAGAACGTAGAAACAAACCCGCACTGTAGTGGCGTCCAGTTTGGGGGATCTACAAAGGATGAGCTGGAGCTGTTGATTAAACAGAACGTGTGTGCAAAGAGCGCAAAGTCCAAGCAGATCGTTACCCACAAACAAATGCTCTTGCCAGAAAAGGTAACCAGAAACTTTCCCATTAATCCAGAGTATTGATGGAAGAGTTTAAACATTTACTTCTGCCAATGTCAGGCTTCAGCTTAACGGTGAAGATTCAACAAACCAGACAAGTCAAATCAATGTCATGGAAACAGATCAGTAGTTCTTTGGAACCACTCTTGTGTATGGAGGAAAAGGCGTTTTAGGTTGACAAGAAGTTTCATTTCCTCAAAAAGAATGCACATTGTTCCATTTTAACTACAGCTTGCGATCACGCTTATTCCCAAATATGAAGAGTGAAGCTATTAATTTAAAGCATAAGAAATAAACCACATTATTTAGCACATTATTTTATCAACTGAAGTTATTGAAGTTCCATGATTTGGTAGATTATAATATTTTATATTTTATGTATAGGGCTCAGAATAACGCACTACCTTTAAATATCCAAATACATTTTGTTAAAAGACAAAGTTGTTATAATCTTAAGGGGTCAGAGATATTTGTAAAACCAAAATACAGAACCAGTTTAAAGGGACGGTCTACCTCAATCCAGGGAATTGGATTGTGGAATGGTTTGGAGAATGAAGTTGTGTACATTTAAGAAAATTATCAAAACTGAATTGTTAAAATATATATATGAAGTAGCGTAATGTGTATGGTTTAGTTAGAAAATTAGAAAGAGTTATTCAGTTTGTTCTGTTACTGGAAGATTATTATTGTTTGAACTAATTGTTTTAAAAAAGGGGAAGATATAATAAGATTTTTTTTCTTCTTTCTGCTACCTTTCTTTTTTTAATATTTTGTATGTTATCACTTATGGGATTGTTTTGTATTATGTTTTTTTTAAATGAACAAATTTCATAAATAAATAAATAAATAAAATAAATAAATAAACCTACAGAAAACAAACACTTGTTTCATAAAATTGTTCATGATAGACGTGAACAACGTGCTGACGTGGAACAGAACCAGTTTTTAGTTCAGTGGCATTCATTTCCTGTTGGTTACATTGTTAAAGATAAAATCTGTGATTCATTTTGCTTTTTGTGGTATTAGTTTGTACGGAGCGGACGAGCAGTCAGATGACCCTTCATGCAAATGATCAGTGACTAAATAAAACTTCGGTTCGGATGCCTTGCACTGCACACCGCCTTCTTCCTTTTCCACTGTTCGCTCAGCTGTGGCCTGAAAGCAGCTGTGGACGTCCAAATTAAATGGTTTATCTTTATTACGTTTTATGGAATACTTCAAAGCATGAGGTTTTTATGCTGACTATTCAGACTAATATTTAGCGAATGTTTTGAGTAGATCATTTTACAGAGTTTCCACTTTTTGTTTTATTTAAATGTGTACCTTTTTTTTTAAATTTCCCTGCAATCCTGACTCGTCTGTGTAATACTTTTGTGTGCCAGTTTGAGGCGGGTTGACTGCAGCGATGTCCAGATCCACTAAATCCATGACGAAATCTCGGAGCCGCTCGAGATCCCGCTCGAGGTCCCGCTCCACTTCTCGGTCCAGAAGTCGCTCCCGGTCCAGGAAGCATCGTTACAGGTATGAAAACGCACCTCTGGTGTGAAGGCTCTGCCGTAAGATCAGGTGCTGAGGATGCCACACTAAGTCTGGATCAAACTGTCTGAATCTACTTGGAGGATATTTACATGTGCTGCGTGCATTAATCCATGGAGTGCACAGATTTTGAGCACGATGTGCAACTTTTAACTCACTTCTGTGCAGAAAATCCTTTGTTAATGGGGAAAACATGGAATTCTGTATATATTGGGATTTTCATGGGGTATAAAAGCTCATTTATTTGAGTGAAAAATGTCCACAAAATTAAAAGCTAGCACATTTTCTGACTGCTCCCTGCATGAGCTCGTCTCATCTCGTTTTTTACGAGTATGGCTTTGACTTGAATAGATTATTTAAAGGCTATAAATCTGAAAGAAAACTGAAGTTAGCTTCTGTTCACAAAAATGGATTTTAGATCGATTGACAAGCTGCTGTTTTCATGCCTTGAGAAAACATGTTCATGTTACTTAACATGCAAGAGGAATATATAAATATTTTTCAAGCTTTGGCTCGAGAAGGTAGTTTTTATCCATGCAGCCCGAGTAAAAAAAAAAAAAGCTGAGTTTGAAGTGTAAAATATGTGTTCAAAGCAAATGGAGCTTCCAGTGGTGTTTGTCGTTTCTGGCAGAATGACCGTGGCAAAGCAATAAAAAGACACAGTGGCTTATTTTGTGATTGTGCATATTAAAATTAGATTACTTTATTGTTTATTTACATAAATGGAAATTTCTCTTCCGCGTCTAGCAAGAAAGCATAAAGACGAGGCATGGGAGGCTTGCTTTACTGAAACATCACCTTGCATATGTGCAAACGAGCTCTGTGGTGAAGCGCACATGAAGCGAAGCGCACAAACACATGTCTGCTTTTATGTAAGCAGAAGTTTACTTAAAAATACCAAGGAGAGAAAAGCAAATTGCATATTTACACTGAAATACAGGTAGTCCCTGACTTACGACGGAGTTCCGTTCCTGCGTCGCGTCGTAAAGCGAATTTCGACGTAACTCGGAACATAAATACTTCACCTTATACGTACAGTACTGTATTTTACCAAGCACTTAGCCTATCCTAACACAGTACCCTACATAATTATCAAAAACCACATACATTTAGGAGCCATATTGAAGGAAAAAAAGAGTTAATAACCTACTGGTATGGTGGTGAAACCGTTTTCCTTCGTCCATCCGTCCCTCCGCTGTATTCTCCATTCCGTTTACGACGTAAAACCGCCGTTCAGCTCCCATCTCATGTATCCGAGCGCAGCAACCTCTGATCGGACGTAGTCCGTCCAAAACCGGCTGCCCATCCAGCTTGCTCCAACAAGTTTTGTATTGTTTTTTTGAATGTCCAGAGGACCAGACATAGCTTTTTTAGAGAATACAGGGCAGCTGTAGCCTCTGCGTCTAACCGGAAACTGCGTAAATCGGCTTCAAAATAAGATTTTTCAAAATAATTGTATTTATTTATTTATGTATTTATTTACTTTTTTATTTTATTTTTTTAATGGAGATGCGTGATGTAACCACGAAACGTCATAACTCGAGACCGTCGTAACCTGAGGACTATACCGTATATAATTCATAAACACAAATTTACACATATTCTTAAGATCCATTTGTGCCAACTAGCGTTTTTTAGGCAATACAGTATATCTTACAACAATGAGACATGATGCAAGTTGCTGGATGGATTAATCATTTTTATAACGGCAACATTTAGTTAGTCATCCCATCTTTCCGAGTCTACAGAGATCAGAAGTTACATTTAATAAGAGTGAGTCTGTTTTTAAAACCAAAAGTTGAAGTAAATGGGCTAAAATCTTGAGTTTGTGTACAGTATTTAAAAAAAAAACTCTCATCATATCTTGTTGCGCAGCTCTTGTGAGAGGGAGTCAAAAGGATTCAAGTATTTTTTTTTCCCATCCTCAAACGGTCCATGTGACTCAGTGCTCCACCACAGCTGGCCACAGTCTCAGTTGCTCAGGGAGTGTGCAGCGCTGTGCGGTGCGCTGCAGTCTCTGTGTCTTTATTCCAATGACAAAACGCTCTGGGTGAGTTCCGTCCTTTTTCAGACCATTAATGTGGCTTTAAAACGTATTTGCATGCTCTGTGGCACGGCCTTTCCGGCCTCAGTTTACAATAGTGTTGTGCAGGACTTTGCATGCATTTTGTATGTAGTCAAACAGCAGCATGGTTGTTTTCTGAACACGTTTTAGCTGAGAAAACGGAGCTGGTATGTTTTGTAGTGTCTCTATAAACCCGTTTAAGAAGATCTTCAAGAAGAGAATAGATAATTGTTCAGCTGAGAGTTTAAAACTTTCCTGGATTAAAAATATCCACACGGACAGTCGTGAGCATAGTGATGCGGTTTCGTCTTAAATCAGCACGTTTGTCTAATCTTATTATTGTTTTAGAGAGAAAGAAAATAATGTTTATTGGTATAACTTGTGTAAAAGTTTCAGCTTTGAGTGCTGAACTATCAGAAGTGCAGCAGAGCCACCGTATGGATGTGTCTGAAACTGCAGCCTGGCTCAAAGACCCTGTTGAACCTCTCTCTCTGCTTTGAGGGCCTCACCGAACATGGAAACACAGATGTTATACACAAACATATGCTTTGCCACTTACAGTTATACAGCCACTGGAAATAACTGATTTTATTCTTACAGTGCAGTACAGTTTTAGGAAATGTGTTTTGTTTCCATACGTTGAAGCTACAATAAAGGTTTGGAGCGTGGTAAGTGGTGCATTAAAGCTTTCTTGGTTTGGAGAGGTGATTTTACCCCAAAATATGAATTCATTTGCAGTTTTATTCAGTGCGCTACATATTTATTATCAAACCTTTTGTACCTACCTGGTTATTTAAAATATTTTCTTGTAGCCAAGCTAAATATATTGACTCTTATGTAAAGGCGGTATCTCACTGGGCCGTGACTATTTGGAAAATGGCTTTAATGAGAGATTCTCCCCAACGTTTCCAGAATGTCTTGCGTTCTTTGCAGGGCTCTACATCATCATCATCAACTTTATTCAGCAGACTCGTGGTCCACAAAAAAAAACATAACACACACAACACATACTGAAAAAAAAAAGAAAAAAAAGAAATGAATTAAAAAATATATATATAATAAAAAATAAAATCTTATAAAAGACTCGTGTACCAATGATTCCACAGAGCCGACTGGTATCTTAGCGCACTGACAGAGGGATGTGAAAACGTTACAATAAGACTGTTCATGGAGCTGCACAAGCGATGCATAAACTTGTACATCAAATTTCTCATGAGCGCCTGAAACGTTCTGACATGTGCATTACAGAACATTTCACTACACTTCCTCATGCGAGTCGTAAAGACGTGCAGCCCTGCTGCTGTAGTTTTCAACATGTTCAAAACATTTGTGTGACACTGTTCCTCTCAAAATAGTTCAAAAGTTGTTGTGGGTGTCTCCAATATGTTTCTGGAGAGATAAGAGTTGTATTCTGCTACCTGCATGGGAACTCTTCTCTGTCAGAAAACATTTGTGGCTAATGTCCAGGTCTAAAAACCACACTGCTGATAAATCATAATTACCATATTTTCTGCCGTATAAGTTGCATCAGTCCAAATATGTCTACAAAAGTGAAAAAATCCATAAATATGTTGCTTCGCTGTATACATCGCATCTATTATGCATCACCGCTGACACATCACATTTGTTAAGCATCACCGCTGACAACCAGAAATGTGGGCCGGTGTTGTGCCAAAAATCGATGGGCTGCCAAATGGCGACTGCGGGAGCATGCACAGGAGGTCTTTAACAAGAATTTAACAAGATTAACACTTAAAAACAATTATTTGTTTTCTTGAAATTATAGTAAATGTTTATCTCAGTCTACCTTTTGCTTAATAAATACACTTAGACGGTCAAATCATCTGTATTTCAAAACCTGATTCGTGGAAGCAGCGGGCACGTGCAAAGGGATGAGCCTCTGCATTTCTTCAAGGACTTTAACAGTCCAATCGCTGTATTCGCTGCCTTGGGGCTCCGGGAGCACGCAGAGGGAGGATAAAAAAGGAAGGACGAAAGCTGCTTATTTCTTCAAATTTTAACAAGAAAAGCACCTAAAACAATTATTTGTTTGCTCAAAATTATAGCAAAGGTGTGTCTCAGTTGAACTTTTACTTAATAAATGCACTTTAATGAGTTGCATTTTGCTGGGGCGGTGCAGATGGTTTAACTTGCTCCAAGCAGCGAGCAGAACGAAGGTGGCAGTATATGGCAAGCCGATTTTGTCATTAATAGCTGGTGAAGATTCTTTGTCATCTAGGACATCGTAAATTCAAAAACGTTCAAGACAAAAACAATTAAGTATAATAAATAAATTCCAGTTGATTTGTATTGGACTTTTTTGAATTTGTCATTATAGCCACGGCATGCATTACGACTACTCCTCTGCTGACGTCTAGTGGCTGAAAATGGTACTGTTCCAAAAAAAAAAAATTCAGTCAGAATGAATGAAAATGGTCATATCTCAGCCAAAAATTGGTTTATAAACATGGGGGGGAAAAATACCTACGTCGCTTCGGCCAAAAAATACAGTACTGAAAAACTGCTCCCAATCTTCATTTCAAAAGTGTACTCCAGTAGATTAAAATCAAACGTGTTTTTGCTGCTAAGGTGGGTATGAAATGAGCTGAGGTGGGAGGAGGTGGGCAACAAAATAATGTGTATGGCCAAGAATGCAGTTTTAAAAGCACACAAAAATAGGCAGTGATTTTCAAGAACTTCCTGCTCAAAACACGGCCACATGGCTTGTTGGTCACTCAATTGCAAACACTTATGAATTAAGGCAGACTGAAATGAAATTCATGCATTTTCTTGCAATTTTGAGTCATTAACTAGTCTCCCAACAGTCACAGCCGAGTTGGATACCATCTTAAGAATGTGTACTTGCATCTGCCTGTGCTTTCATGCAGTTTCCATTATGTGGGCCAGAAACTATGTATGACCCACCAACAGGTGGCAGATTCAAATGAAAAAACTGCAAAGCATTGGGCCTCTACTTGCTGCCAGAGCAGTTTTAGTACAGTGGCAATGATTATACACATCATTGAAATGCTACAGGAGTTATGGACCAGTCTTCCCAAAGAAGTGACATCTGCTGATGTTTTTACGACGGTGGTTGAAATGTTCTTGATCACTGTGGTGATCAGAAGTCTCCAATAGGAATTCATATGAGCTGAGATCTTGTAAGTGCTAAGGACATATGTGCATACCTGTCAAGTTTTGGATTTAAAAATAAGGGAAATTTTCTGCCGGGTACGCCGAGCCATCCCACTAGCCCAGGGATCTACAACCTTTATGATCAAAAGAGCCATTTCTGCCCCTTTGTTCACTAAATTAAACGTTTCCGGAGCCACAATACCTGCTACAACTGGGATTCTCAACTGGTGGCACACAGACCACTTTAAGTTTGTTAAAGGACAATTTTCTGACCTGTAGTTTTCTGGCCATTGTAAAGCTGAAAATATCTAATGATTTGTTGATATTTTTACATTTTAGACTAAAAAAGACCAGATTATCATAAAGAAGGAAAAATAATGTGATCTTTCCCAATTAAAAAATAAAATAATGAACTATGCAGGTCTAGGTAAATTATTTTAATTGTGGAAAAATTAAATATCCTACTTCAAATAAATAAAGTTAACTTATGTTTTACTCATTCTATTAGTTCTAGTATTCACACATTTGCAAAGGAAATGACAGGAAAAACTGCTAAAACTAGCCCTTTTGTTGTTATAAGAACAAATAAAATTCAGTTTAAAGTTAGTTTTGATCAAAGCTTGGAAGAGCCACTGCTGAGGGACCAAAGAGCCGCATGTGGCTCCAGAGCCACAGGTTGCAGACCCCTGCACTAGCCCAACCAAAGTCCAGAACCCCTTACATTTTAAGACAGGTTTACAAGAAATCTAAAATAACTACCTATCAGCCTCTTTCAAACCAGTTATGTGATCACAATCTGACAGGCTTACCTTTGTGCTTGACGGATTTTTCATGCTGACGGACATCGTTCCTTCCCCCATGAGAGAGAGACACTAAAGTCGCGGTTACAAATCTTAAAAAACGCGTAATAAACTTTAGGAAAGTAAATTCGCTGTCCCATTTTTCAACATATTTACACGAAGTCTTAACTTTTTTGGCAGGGACGCGTCCTCTCTCGTTAATTCTCGTTACATCCATCTCTCTGTTTTTCCGGGTTTGTTCCTGACCGCGCCGGCAGTAACATCGCGAGAACTGCCACCGAGGCGACTGTAGGTGGCAGTTCTCGCGAGGCTAGTGACAGAGGCACCGGAATGTTTTTTTTTAAAATAATATTATAATACGGGAGATTTCCGGGAAAATAATAATTCGGGATCACGACGGGAAAGAGGGGTAAAATACGGTAGTTTCCCGGCCAAAACGGGAGACTTGACAGATATGCATATGTGATTTGCACACTGTATCCTTCATACTCAAACCACTTGCTCAGGGGCAACATCACTCTTTCTCCACCCACAGAGTAAAATATGTTTTCTCAAAAGCATTCCATTGATTTTCAGTGATATGAAGACTTGAAGCATGTAATAGAAATGCTCCTAAAGTACAACAAAACGGTTTGTCACTGCAAGAGTCAAGGGTTCTGTTGTTTTATTTTATTATGTCAGCCATGCACATGTGCATCGTTTTGAAACTTCACCATATTCTGTTCTGTCTATGTCCTCTTTTTTTATTTTTATATAGCTCTAGGTCTCGGTCAAGATCTCATTCTCCTTATAACCGGGAGAAGAAATATCCAAAGGCGTACCAAAACAACCGGGAGTTCCGAGGGTATAACCGTGGCTTCCGGAGGCCCTATAACTTCCGGGGCCGTGGAAGGGGCCAGTTTTTCCGTGGACGCTTTCAGCGCGGAGGTGGCGGCTATTACTACTACAACAACAACAACAACAACGGCAACTACCGCCCAAACTGGAAGAACTACAAACAATATCCTCAACAACAGCACCAGCAGTACCAGCAGCAGCAGCAGCAGTTTAATTATTCACGAGGACGATCGCACAATGTACAGAAACGCTCAGGAAGCCCCCCTCAGGGTCACTCTCACCACTCTGACAGGTCCTCTTCTCCTTTATCCAGACACTCACAGCACTCTTCCTCCTCGTCTCACTCTTCTCCAAAAAGTCGGCCAGCCTCGATGGTGGCTAATCCAAACATTAAAGAGGTCGACGAGCAGCGTCCGGCCTCCAACGAAGTCCAAAAGGGAGGAGGTGGGGATGAGGAGCACGTTGGGTTACTCGCAGGAGATGCTAAAGAAGGTGCAGACTGTGAGAAAACTGAGAGGACCTGGCAGAGCCCGACAGACTGCAGCAGTCCAAAGAAAAACAGTCCTGTGGCCAGCACTGCTCTCACCGTTGGTCAGAGCAGCCAGACTGCAGTTCAGTCTAGTCCCACCAAAATCACCAACGCCTGCAATAGCTCCCCCACGTGGGAGAAGGCGTCTGGTTCATCCTCAGCCAATAAGCCCTCAAGTGACGGTCTAAATCCGATGCTGCCCAGCTTTGACTTCTTCTCTGAGGATTTCCCAGATGGAGACAAAAAAGCAATCTCCATAGCTTTCAAGAAGTAAGACCGATTCTATTCTCATTTCATGAATTGCCATTAATTTTCTTCATTAAACAGCATTTTTAAAGGTCCACTGCCGTCATCTTTGAACTTTGCATAAAATGTTACAAGATATATATCTTGTATCATTCAACTATGTTCGTTTTTGCAAACAAAATGATAAATTAATGAAAATTCCTTTCAAAGTGAGTTCAAAATAAAAACCGCGTTTCTTCACGGGACATCCGACTACACGCAAATGCAACATCTGTGACGTAGGAGGGAGAACGTCTTTAGAACGCCCCTTTTACATATTCATGGCGGACAAGAAATAAAACGACAAGTTTAGCAATCTAAGTGAAAATTTGAGCGATTTGTCTTCAGTTTGGGAAGCAGAAAGTTAGATGAACAAGAAACAGCAGGTTCTAATTTAGGTCTGCACCCGTATTTATTTGAGTCTTACCTTTTCAGGAAGTGAGGGAGCTCCGTGGGGGGGCAGCTTTATTTATTCCATACTTGACGAAGGTTTACATCTTTTGGGAAAGTGAAAAGGCTCACTTGTTCACTGATGATATTAGAACACCCAAATGCGACACAACGTACTGGCATTTTTCAAGTTACCGTATTTTCCGGCGTATAGGTCGCACCTTTTAATCCTTTTTTCATGGCCTGTGACCTTTACTCCGGTGCGACCTATATATGGTTTGTTATCACTTTCGGCGAAACAATTTTTTAAATCCAGCTCATTTCACAATTACGTTCATTTATTAAGGAAAACTTCAGCTCAGACACATATTTGCTATAATTTTTTATCAAACAAATAATTGTTTTTAAGTGTTAATCTTCTTAAAAGCCTTGCTGTGCACTCCTGTGGCAGACATTTGCAGCAGAGCTAAACGTAGGTGCGACCTATACTCCGGTGCGACCTATCTAGGGATTTTTCCAATTCTTAGGCAATAATTGGATGGTGCGACCTATACTCCAAAAAATATGGAGTATAGGTCAGCAATGCAAACTTTGAACTGTAAAATATACACCAAAAAAAGGCGATCTGGCAGAGAATACGTTATGAGTTATCCTAGCAGACGCAGGCTGAAGCTTCTCCCTCCTACGTCACAGATGTTGCATTCGCGTGTAGTCGGACGCCCCGTGAAGAAACACGGTTTTTAATTTTAAACTCACTTTGAAAGGAATTTTCATTAATTTATCATTTTGTTTGCAAAAACGAACATACTAGTTGAATGATACAAGATATGTATCTTGTAACATTTTATGCAAAGTTCAAAGATGATGTCAGTGGACCTTAAATGTTTTTTAGACATACCTAAATTCTCATGTTTGTGATTTAAAGATTTATATTTCAATGATTGACACTTTTAAGCAGCGTGGTTTGATGAGCTCAGCTCCTAATCCAATTCTCATTCTTTAGGTTTCTCAAGGAGCACAACAAAAAGGCTAAATGTGCTTGGGAAAACGGGACGAAACTAGAGGCAAACGATGTGGATACTGAAAAAGATAAACGGAACGGGAAGGCCTCAGCGGTTGTTACTGATTTTGTATCCAAAAAGCACAGAGAAAACACTGAAAGGGAAATGTCTCTGAACAGCTTTTTGAAAGCCTCCCCGTTTCTGCCTTCTGAGGTGGAGGAGGACGATGAGATGACATTTAAGCCATCTTCAAAATCCCCTCACAAAGAGTGGCATAACGACGACGAGACCTCTAAACAAAAGAGCAAAGTCACTCAGTCAGCCCAGAAACTGTTTGAAAAGTGCTTCAGCAAACGGCAAAATGCTGCTTACTCACAGTTTGAACAGGGTGAGCTCGACGCCCCGATGGAGGAGACGTATCTGAGTGAAAAGCACGAGAAAGCCATGGCTGCTGCTTTTGCTAAGAGAGAGTTCGCAGGCAAACTGGAAGAATTGTCTCCAAAAGTGACCTGTAAAATGAGAAGGATGGCAAAATCTCCACCTGGTCAATGTTCAGAGAGGCAGAAGTCTGACAGAGGGTCGTTTACAGGTCGAGGGGTTGACTCGCCTCCTATGTCCTCAAGGAAACAGGAAGCAAAGTTTCACATAAGCATGGATTATATTGGCGACAATCTTAACAGGTAAGCGCCATAAGATTCATTTAAGTATTTTGTATTGGTCATCTACAGCCCTTGTTTTTAAAAAAGTTTCTATTGCTGTGTAAAGTGTACATTACAAACAAAATGCAACAATGAACATGCGTATAATATTCAAACCTATATTTAGATTTGATACCAGCAGCAAGATTGGACAAACAGGTTTATTACTGTGTTGCATTATATCTTAACAACTGCTAAACTGACACTAGCTCCAACTAGCTGGTTGAAATCTCCTCCGCGACAAGTAAAAAACCGCAAAGTAGGGATACAGTAGTCCAGGTTCAAGTAAAATGTATTGTTATTACCATCTCATGTGGTACATGAAATGGAACGAAATTATGTACACAAGTAGTAGTTTATTTTTAGTATTTATATGCAGTATATATTAAGGCTTTAGAAATCCTTCCCACACTCTTTCAATGTTCTAAACTCTTAAACCTACTAATTTTAACAACATACTTATATGTAGCTACTAAATTTTACTTACAAGCTCTGCAACAAAGCAGCAGCTCTCGTTCCGGTCCAACTCTGTTCTATTCTGACTCGGAAGATAAAGTGAGTCTGCGAAAGTCGAACCACAAAGCAGCAAAGGACTACTGTAGTTTGAAACCAAGTTTTTTTTAAACAGTTCTGTCATTATTTTGTCATTCATATCAAGCCAGTAGTAGAAAAATAATAATAATTGTTGAGCAGAAACGATCTTAGTCTTGCTAAAATAAGCAAGAGTTTTCCCTCCAAATATAAAAAGTGTTTGCTCATTTAGTTTTTCTTAACAAGTCAGAATTAAGTCAACAGATAAGTTTTTTCCCCCCTGAATGTTGACATGTAAATACTTTTTTGTTATTGGTACAGTAGAGATATGCAGCATTTTAATGGCCTTGAAAGTCGAAACTTGGATCTGGGAATGTCGTCAGACCCAATTTTATTGTGTTGCAACTTGGACAATGAGTAGGATTTGCTTTTATTCTTGTTTTGGTTGTATTTATGGTTATACTTGATGATCAGGCTAACTGCCGTTAGCAACATAAGCACTGGATTTCTCTGCATTCTGTGAATTCAAACCAGTAATGTTAACAATTAATGTCACTAATAGTGGTGCGAAAGTACTACACTGTACGCGTGACAGGATAAAAACTAACAGTTACAAAAAAAGTTATTACCGTCACAATATTTCATTCAGCCGTCAGCCATATTGGATTTTAAGGTCACAGATGGTCATGAATCTCCAACTTTTGTAAGTGGAATGTTGACTTTGGGTGGACAACCATTCAATGTACTTGGGACATGGAAAATTCAAACTTCTGTGTACAAATGGAAAACACTACAAGAACTGACATGGAAAATTCAAACTTCTGTGTACAAATGGAAAACACTACAAGAACTTACCTTTTGTGGCTGCAGCTACACTTTCTAGTGCTCTTGAGAGTTTCAAGTTCCACCTGAAGGCCTAAAGATCATACAGCTTTATTTGGATTATCTGAACTTTTAAGTTATATTATGCAACATATCTGAGAAACCCAGCCAATTTAGCTCAGTTAGAAACACTAATACTGAAACAATTCATCCACAAAATGGGTTCAGATTGATTTGACAAACATTGCTTCCATTTGTACTTGACAGTATCCCTTCCTTTGACAAAACAGGGGTGTAATCAGATTTTTTTTTTTTGGTCAAAATAAAAACAGTGCCAAACCAAAGACTGCGTTTTATCGTTTCAGCTCTACAGATATTTTAGCGGAAGAGCGGCAGCTGTCCCAGGACCTTGTGCAGTCCTCAAAAAAGCAGCAGGAGTTTCGCTCCATCTTTC
Organism: Garcialebias charrua; assembly: GCA_038048925.1. NCBI lineage: Eukaryota > Metazoa > Chordata > Actinopteri > Cyprinodontiformes > Rivulidae > Garcialebias > Garcialebias charrua. The sequence goes on along the minus strand of JBBPBX010027353.1, from coordinate 9,483 downwards.
AACATGTTCAGGTTGCCCAGTCACAGAAGAGCCCCTCTGAACTGTTTGCTCAACACATTGTCACCATTGTTCACCACGTCAAAGGTGAGTCACGCCTTCTTGATTTCTGCACCATCATGCACGTTTCTAATCTCCTTCACATTCCACGAACCAAATTAAGGACCATGGGAGACCGGGCATTCTGTGTGGCTGCCCCCCGCCTATGGAACTCCCTCCCTGACTACCTGAGAGCTCCACAGTCACTGGTTGACTTTAAACAAGGCTTAAAGACTTTTCTTTTTAAGCGAGCCTACTCTGCCTCCACATGATTTTATCTTTGATCTTAGTTGATATTATCATTGATTTTACTTGACTTTATCACTTGTTTTATTTGATCTTTGATTTTTGTTGCACTTTGTAGCACTTTGAGATTTTCGTTAATGAAAAGTGCGTTATAAATTAAATTTATTATTATTATTAATGAAGAAAAAAGGTATTTGATTTTCAGAATCGCACTTTCTAAAACAATTTTTGCTTTAGCCACTCAAGTTACACAAAGTATGCTCAAATATACCATCCAGTCAGTTAAAGTACAAGTTATAGACTAAAAACCTGCGTACGTACTTTAGTGAAGGATACTTGGCAGTAAAGACATCATTACCTAGAACAGTCTAATAAATAAATGTATATCCATAGATTTTATTTTTTAACCTGTTTGCCCTCTCAGCCCAACACTTTCCATCTTCTGGCATGACTCTGAACGAGCGATTCACCTTGTACCAAAGACATGCAGCACAGAAGGAAACGATGAAGCCAAGAAAAAGCCCAGAGATACACAGGTAGAATCGCCTATTGAGTGACCCGTCACCTTCAGTGTGCTGTGGCTTCACGTCTTTTTTTAAACAGCTGTCAGGTATTTCTTTCACCTTTCCCATCTAAAAAAAGAAAATCAAGAGACTATTATGGTCTGGTTAGTTCATGTTTGTTGGTCAGTTTTGTTTCGCAGCAGTTTAGCTTTGCTTTTTTTGTCCTTTTTTGGTTGCTTCTCTAGTTCAGTGTTGTTTTTTGTATTTGTTTTGGTGGTGGTTATGCTTTGTGTAAAAACTTTATATTGAACTAACTGTTTTTATCTCACAGGAGAATTGATGTGTCACCAAGTGCTTTTAGGAAACACCCTCAGCTTTTTGAGGCGATGAAAAGCTCAGAGGATGGGACTTACAAGGTGACTGAACACTTTGCAGTATGACATATGTTGGAAAGACGAGAGCAAGCCAGATGCCTTTAGACTACACCCTTTTAAAGCCCGTGACATTTCCTGAAAGGAGATGGTCAAAGTCTAAAAGAGAAAAAAGGGACTTTGACCTTCTTGTTTGTTGTATCGCCTCACAAGGTGAACTGTTTGTATTGTGGGCGTGACTGAGGCTAATAAATCAAATATGGTCAGGAGTGGAAGCATCTGTGCCAAAAGTGTCCAAAGGACTCTTAAATGTCTTTGTAAGTATTCTCCTAAATCTAAAGCAACAACAACAACAAAAATAACCAACACTTTCTGCACATGTGCTAATATTCACATGCTCAAAGCGATAGTGCAGAGTTCTGTGGAAAGGTTATGAACAAATACTATTGTAACTGTTGTAGCTCTGTGACTGACCTCACGTTGCAGAAATTCAGTTTACCGTAGTTCTAACAGGATCAATGAGCGTCTCCAAGCCGGGCCGTGACCCAAGTGGATTGCTGTCTTAAAACAAGCCCAGTCTAAAAAAAGATTTATGTGGTTTTCACAAACGCCATTTAAAGACCTTAATTCTGCTGTTAACTTTGCATTAAATGGTCACATATATAATATTTTATGTCCATTCAGAGCATAAGTAGCAGCAGCTGGCTGCAGCCTGGAGGCATTTCC
>JBBPBX010027352.1:0-37356 GCA_038048925.1 Garcialebias charrua | reverse complement strand
TAGCGTTGATTCTGGCACCGTCTTGTGTTTTACGGTGTGGACAGTCTTGACTTTTGGTTAGGTTTTGATGTTCTCCAGTTCGGTTTCTTCTGATGAAAGGAGGGACTTTGTCACAGTCCAGATGAATATTGCCCCAAAATTCCCAACGAGGGAGTATGGCTTGGCAGCTGTCATCCTTCAGTGGGGCAGGATGAATCACTTCAGCCTCCCAGTAACCCTGGTGGCATAATCCCATTAGTGGTCTACAGCCCCAATCACAGTGCCATTCAGGGGTTTCTTTGTCCAGATGAATCCAGTTACATCTCGTTGTCCTTTTTATGTTGTGATGCAGGAGCATTATCCAGGTCACAATTCCTTCAGGCAAAATCAGTAGATTGATTACCTTGAAGTGGGGTTTGTCAGGCCCCGTTAGGTTCTCAGCTTCTACTGCAGACACCCATTCAGGGGTGTTTCTCAGCTGGTACATCCAAGCTGGATAGCCTGCTAGTCTTACTCTTTCCCAGGTCTTGGTAAGATTTTCAACAGTTTCATTTCTGTCCCATGGTACGAAGATGTCTCTTTGCGTGGTGTCCCAGCAGGTCATGTTTGCATATTTGGATCTCCCATGGGAGACTTTTACATGCGTTAGGCTCCATGGTCTGATTCCGGCTTGATACAAAATAACCAACAACATAACTAAGCCTATTAACACTACGAATCCCTGCAGCAGGGTTCGTAGACAAGTTGCTTTATCCATTCTCATAATCCTTAAACAGTCCTTAGGTCGGTTAGGGGTCGCCATATCTTCATAGATTTGTGGTACATCTTCATAGATGTGTGGATCTTCTTCATTGATGTGTGGATCTGCATCGCTGTTTGAATCATCTCGACTTAGTCTACTTTCCAGACTTGTCATGTTGAGAGAGTTTCTTTTCAAAGACTTTGCTTCTTTTAGCTCTGGGCTTCCTCCTCGAGCGCCTGTGAGTTGTGGTCACTCGATCTTTGAGGAGCTCCAGATATAGTGGAGAGGGGTGTGGCCATCCAGGTTGCAATCTTTACCACACCCACTTCCACCGAATCACCAGCCATTCGGTAGGTTCAGGCTGGGGTCCTTCCAGGTGCCATTTCTGTTGGGGTTTGGGTCCCCATTTCAATCTGATACTTATTCCTTTTATCGTCATGTAGACCACATTAAATATCCATGGTGAGGTTGGAGGACAAAGCTTAGGGTGATATTCTTCTTGAGGTTCATCCAAATGAGACTTTCTGGTATTTTTGGCGATCGGTCTTGAGTCTATTATGTCTTTCTCTGTCACTGCTCTTCTATGGGGTTCTGCATGCTACATGGTGTGAGGTGGTCAACCATCTGTGGGCGTTCCAGATTACCAATGTGGTCGCTTTTGACTCTCACTGGGACTTGGTCCTCTTTTCCTTTCACACGTCCTTTGTACAGTTCCACGCAGAGAGGCGATGGGTGTGGCAATTCTGGTCTCAACCCTCTCCACACCCACTTCCATTGGTAGACCCCCCAACATGCAGGTTCAAGCTGGGGGCCTTGCAGCCCACAAAAAGGTTCGTCAGATGGGTCCTCACCTCTTCGACGCTGTTCCTCCGCCTCCCACAGTCTCTGTCTGAACATTTCCCTGGATTTTCTTCCATATTGCACATAGTGTTCACCCCATTCTTCCAACGCTGTTACCGTACTGACAAGAGGGTGTCCTCTGTACGATACAGTCGTCCTGTAAGCCATCCGTACTGGGTATTCTTCCCAATCGTTGATGGATGTGCAGACTCGATCACACAGCATTCTTAGGGGCAGCTCAGTGTTTTCAACCACTATTTTGTTTGGGTTAGTTTCTCGGTTGTAGATGCTTATTTTCATGGCTCGGCTTGTTGTCCAAACCTCCAACTCCCCTATGGAGATCTCGCAGAAATGTGTTTGATGTGGCTCTCTGTAATTATGGCCCCATCTGATTTTGAATTGCATTCCGAGTACTATTAAATAGACAACATTGAAGATCCATGGTGTCCCCATTGGGCTGGGGTTGTATGGCATTCTCCATGAGTCTTTTGTTACTGCATAGTCCGTGATACCTCTAAGAGACCCTTTAGTTAGGTCTTTGTTCCTGTGGAACATTATACATGAGCAGTAGTAATTTTTGGTTCTGTTAAAGTTTAGGGTGTAATCTTTTCTGGGACGGTCTAACTTTACTAGTTCTTTCCGTACAATTAGAGCTGGTTGATACGGTCCTGTCCTGGATCGTTGAATCAGCAAATTCCACACATAAGTGGGTGCCTCGTCCTCTGAGTCTGAGTCATTGTAAAGCGGGTCTCTGTCCCAGGACCAGCATGTTTCGATGATTTTTGCAGATTTTATATTATCTCTCCCTTTCCAGATATAATTTGGACACCTCACGATTTGATCTAATAATTCTCTACCTTTTCTTCTGCGATGAGATCCTTTGATGATTCTAGCGCCCCGTCGTTCAGTTTTTAGTTGTTCATTTCCTTGTCCGTGTGCTTCCATTTCCTCAGAAATGTCTTGCTGGCCCAAGCGTTCAGTACACTTCGCTTTTTCTCTGTTTAACTGGGTTGGGTCATTTCTGTGTTTTCTTTATTGTCTTTAATCAGCTGTCTCGTAGCTCCCACTGAATACACTCCTTTGTATGGTGCCACGACCATCCTTACCGAGACTTTAATCCACTGGGTGGAGTCAGGTCTTATGGGCGTGTCTACCCTTTGTGCAGCTGTTCTGGGAATCTGCAGCATCCTCGTTTGACAATTTACATAGTACTTCACCATAGTCCCCTCCCATTCACAGGTACAATCTTTTGGGCCTATTTCACTCAATTCCCATTGTGTGAAGATCATTACTCTTGGTAAAACTGTGGTCCTAGTTTTCCCACAAATAAAGGTATCCACCTTTACTGGCTTCAGTTGTACTCCCGTACATCTTTTCTTTTCACCTCAGTTCTGAGGGGTTTAATTTTTAATCTTTATATTTTCCCTTCGCCTCAGGTTCTTCGCCTCAGAGGGGATAATTTCTTCATCGTTGTTCTTCACCTCAGATTTGAGGGGCTAATCTTTTCGTCTTTTATCTTCACCTCAAGTTTTGAGGGGCCTAACTTCTCCTGGTCCTTCCCACCAAATGGGTAGGCCAGTAGGTTCCATGTTGACTTCACAGCTGTTTTACAGCTTGTTCCACTTCATCATTTCGCATTCTGCTGACAGGTATCTTCTCTTGGCGTACTCCAAGGTCTTCAGAGCCCTACCTGCCCAAAAGCTCTGAGGTTGTTCTTCTTAAGATAACTCCCCCGCATATAGTGGCCATTCTACGATAGGGGAGCATGGTACTTGGTTCATTGGCCATAATCCGGTTTCTGGTTTGAATTAGCTAGGAATTGGCTTCAGTTGCTCTATTTCCAGGATTCCCTAACTTTGTTAACACAACCGTGTTATTGTCTAATATTCTCATCACTTTGTCTGTGGCGTTCCATTTGTGCTCCACTGCAACTGCTGATGGGTGATCCTGTGCTCTGACCCACCCTTTTTGTCCAACCTCAAATGAAGTGTTGGAGGCTGGTTGTTCCTCTTTAACCTTGAGGCCCCGCTACTGTCCAGCGTGTTAAATTGACGTTGGTTAAGCTCCTCACCGGGGGAGGGTCTTCCAGCTCAACGCCTGTCATTCAAGGCTTGTCCTACTTCCACAGTTATAGTGCATTCCTTGGTATTAGCATGTTTAGCTAATCCAATGTGTTGGCTAAACCTATGGCTCTTTCTTTCTTTCTTTCTTTCAACTTTGCTGGCTTGAGTTGTGGGGGGCAGTGAGAAAACGCATCACCCCAAAAGTCTGACACTAGTGATCCACTTGTACGTTGTGACAGTGTGTCCCATCATCAGCTCTCAGTTCCTTTGGAAAGCCCAACGACCCACAGAATCGTTTCAGCATGATAGCAACACCGTTGCCTTCTTGTTTTTCTTACTGTTAACAAGTGCCACCCGTGACACCTGCCAGTTTGTTCATCCACTAGGTGCCTGCATCGTCCTGAGTTTGTATTGACCAAATACCACACAGTCATGCAGCACCTTGTGAATTTGCTTCATGGGAATCCAGAGCTCCTGACTCTCCAACTCCTTACGTGTAGGTTGTACGCCCGTATGACCTAGCCCTTCATGCACGCCACGCACAACCTCTAACACGTACTCCTGTGGGACCCTCGGCCCGCCGGGGTTTGTTCCCACTCTCGATCCCGACAAAAACGATCTTTCTCTGTTGCACATAAGATCCACTTCTTCATTCCTCTGCTAATAGTCTCCTTCTTTAGCATGGAATCTTCGAATCTAGCCACAGAGTCCAACTTAATAATCTGCTTCAACTTCTCTTTCCCAGCCTGGGAGAAGTCGCTCTCATTCATTCTTTGTTCTGTTACATTGGGGATATTTTCACAGGTTTTTGTACGGTCCTGTTTGCCAATTGAACTATAAGATGTCTTACTGCTTTCAGGTTTATGCGGGTCTTAGACACCTCTGCCCCAGAGACTATTAGGTAAGGTTTTCCATCCACTTTGGCATAGATTTCGACACGTCCTAATAATGTTTATCAAGGGTGACCCGCAACCTGTCGACCATTATTCAGCTGGTCCCCTATCCCTTCTCAGTCGGAATTCACGAAGGGCCTTTCTTTCATCAGGGGTCATTTTAGCATAGTCTTTTGAGGGCACATAGTCGCCCCATCTTCGAGGTGTTGTGTTAGCTGCCTCGGCTTGAAATCTCCTTTGTTGTTGGGGAGCCCTAGGGGCTGCTTTTTTCTTTCTTGGGTTTTGTGTCATCCCGTTTTTTCTCTTTCCATCCCAACACTGTTGGTCAAGGTCACAAGACCCTACTGCTTGATCGATCTTGAGGACCAAGGTCTCACCAGGCATCCCAATGAAGGTCACTTCTCTCTTACTTCCCTTTACTACCACTCTCAGAGCCCCAACATCGTTTCCTCGAGGAATTGTTCGTCCGAGTCGATTCCAGACTGATGTGGGGTGTTGTCCTTGATCCATGCCTTCTTTTGCCTGTTGGATTTGAGAATCCTCCGTCGTGGTAGTAGATAACAGCTCAGGTTTTGTTTCAGTTGGATCGTTCATTTTGGACTGGTCCACCAGTCCTACTGTTGCCACTCCTGTGGCCATTCTTCGTTTTTGCCGTCTCGAGTTGTCTGTTCCTCAGAGCCTCCCGGACTCTATACCTTGCGCTTCGGATGGGAACAGACTGTCTGCTTAACTTACCGTTTGAACCATGGTCAGTAGTCCTTAGTAAGCCCCACTTACCCCACCACTGCCTAGTAGTATAAGGGGTACTTAGCTGGTAGCTAGTCCTGCCGTGCTACAACTCCTCTACCCTAGGAGAGTTGTGGTCTGGCGCTCGGTCAGTCCACTGACGCACGCCTTGGTATCTTGAGTTCTTTATGCTTTAAGCACGTTGGGCGCCATGTTAATTCTACGTGAGTGAGGTTAGCCGCAGGATCTTGCGACAAGTCCTCACTCCAGCCTCTCCAGTAACGGGTTTTTTAACTTTTATCCTTGCACACGAGTATTACCCGATATGTCTCAAGATTAGTTAGGATTAAGGCTGAGACGAGGTAATTCAACCAGACTGTTACTGTCTTCAAATCTGCATGTCACACCCTGTTTCACTCCGCCGATAGCCCGACTTAGCAGAATGGAGTCAGATCGTATCCCACGGAGAAACACACATTAACGACAGATTACCTCTAGTAGATTGTTATTGTTATCCGTCTGGTTAGTTTTAGAACCTAGGAAAATAAGGTTCCAGGATATTGTTTATATCTTTTTGGCTAACACAACCATTTAAAACCTCCAATAATCTTGTTGTTATCTTTGAACCAAGTTTCCCATCATTTAATATCAAGGTGAGTCAAAGGAAAAATCCAAATTTGTACGTTTTTATGTTTCTTTATTATTTAGTTGCAGGGGAAACAGCATAAGCACTACTTACTACAGAAAAAGATTTAATCAGGTTACATGATTTGCATTTAAGAGAGTTAAGTGATTCACAGCTCACCAAAGATGTCCTCCACACGCTGGGCTTTAATGTGTTTTTAGCTTTAATTGAATTGAGTTCTACTCCAATGTATAATTTGTATAATCTTCTAAAATGTTGGTTTATTCTACAATAATCTGATTCCGATCAAATATGTTTAATCCACCCAGGTAATCTTGGTGTGTTCCAACTTGTGTTTTTATCTCCACCAGGAAAACTTATTTTAATCCTATCAGGAAATCTTGTCACCTCCAGGTGATGCTGTTGCACTCCAGTCAGAAGTCTGCACTCCAGCAGACTGAACAAATCTTTGTTTAATCCCACATAGGAAAAGCTTGTGTTTTTAATCCTTCAGGAAAAACTTGTTTTGTAATCATCCACTCTAGAAATCTTCATTTAATCCTGTTATTATCCAGTCAGGAAAGCCCGCACTTCCAACAGACTGAATAAGTCTTCGTTGTAATTCCACAGAAAAACTCCAGGTAATTCTGTCGTGTTAAAAATCCCAGTTGTAATCCATCAAAACTGTTCAGGGTTAAAAATCTGGTAATCCTCCTAGGCAAATCAATTATTCCTCAAAAGTGTTATCCATTCAAAGATATTGTAATCCATTCAGTTGTTCTGCGATGCTGATGAACAAGGCCTTCAGAGCAGGCCTGAGGTTAAAATTAGAACATCGTGTTCTCCTGGCTTTTCATCCAAGGTCAGTCAGCTTCTAGCTGGCAGGTCTCACTCCGTGGTCAGACCGAGTGACCCAAAACAATAACTGATTTTCCAATCTCCAGGATCCATTCGGCAAAATCAGCTTTAATCCATCAAAGATTGTTTTCGAAACATTCAGCTCGCTGCAGCCGCAACGAGCACTCCTTTTGTCCAGGAGAAAAACTCTTTTTGAATTAATCCAATTTTCCCAAAGTATCCATCAAATTCAAAGAATCCTTCATGACTCAAGCAACTTCAAAAGATGTTGTTTTGTTCCACAAAAATATTTTTAGATCAGGAAAAATAGTCTTCCACAAAAAGGCAGCTTTTATTCCATCAATTTTTGTTGTGCAGCACTGATGAACAAGGCTTTTCAAAGCAGGCTGTGACAAGAAAGAACATCCTGTTCTCTCAGACTTTAAACAATCAGTACTCCGTGGCCAGGTCTCCAGGCTGATGTCCCTCTTCACATCAAGGGTTCAGAAAAGTAGTATATTCCTTTAAATGATGTTTTAATCCTTCATTGCTCTGTCAAGCTGACGAGAGGCCTTCAGCCGCAGTTAGAAGACGAACAGGGACACTGTGTTCTTCTTATCTTCCCAATTTTCCCAAACATTCAGCTTGCTAAAAACATCCATTCACAGCTCCGTTGAGCTTTCAAAGGCCCATTTTGCAGCAGCAGGGAGGACAAAAAAGAACTCCGTGTTCTTTTTAGCTCAAACAAGCTGATAAACCCGTCCGCTTTCAGCGAGAAGATCTCCGCTTTGTTGGTTTCAACCGATTATTTAATCTTCTTGTATAAAAGGAGGCTTTTTTACTGTTATTAATAATTTACTCTTAATATAAATTTAGATGAACAAGAAATGGGAGCTCCCCTTACCTTCTTCACAGGATAGTCCTTCAAGGGATTATTCCAGAAGTAAGGAAAAAATAAAATACCTCAACTCGACTGAGTTGAAGATTTGTTACTCCACTCTGGAAGCTAATGTCCAAATTTGAAAAAATGGAAATAAATCTGGGCTGAGCAAAAGAGATTCCTCTTGTTCTTCAAAAAAGGCAATCCTCTTCAGATATTCCAAGTTTTCAGAAAAGCTTCCAAAGGTCCAATTCTTGTCCAGTAAATCCAAAGGTCTTCAAAACCTTTCAGGAACTCAGCAGCTCAGCAAATTTTCTTCTCTTCCACAGCATTTTTATAGCCCAGAGAGGGGGCTTCAGTTCCCCTCCTCAGAAAGTTACATCATTTTATTATGTTCTGACTGGGCACTGGTGATGTGAAGTCCACACCTCCTGTCCAGCCCTCACCAAACAATGACATAATGTCTCTCAGCTCTCAGCCCTCCCTCAGCTCATGAACACTCTGGTCACCTTTCACCCAGTTCCTCAACTTTTACCTACATTTGCTCAAACTGTGGAAAAAACACTCTTATAACGTGCTATGTAATATTCAAAAACTATTTTTTTCAACCCTCAGCAGTGAAGCATCCTTTAGTTTGCTGTGAATCATAAAAGAAAACATAAAATAACATACATTTTACTTCTCAATACATAATTCTGCATATTCAATCAATCACTTAACATCCAGAAAACATTTTGCTTCAATAGAATTCTGTTTCACAAAAGTTCACATTCCCATCTGAAGCTTTTCACTTTTCTTTTGAACCAAGGCCTGACTTTCTCCTGTGTCTCAGCTGTGTTTAAGATAAGAGACCGTGCTCCTCACACTAAAATGTATGTGTGTGTGTGTGGGTGCGTGTGCTCGTGTGCGCGTGTATGTGTGTGTGTGCGTTAGAGCCTCTGTGTCTGGCTGCTGTAGCATGGTTCAAAAATGCTCATTCAAAGATTACATTTTATTTCAATTATCTTTGTTTCAAATGCTTTAAAAACTCTTCATTTTTAACAGGCCTTAAATCACAGAGCTCTGTTTTAATAGGCCTTCAGCTCATTTGACAACACAGCAAAACACAGCAAAACTAACAGCAGAAAGGTTTGCCTTATCTACTGGACCTAATTCTGTTCAGGCCTCCTGGGCCTGAGTGAGCATGCATATATGACCTTTGCTGTGCGTGTGTTAATGTGAGGCCTGACTCAATCTTATATTTCTTATAGCACAGGGTTAACTGAACACACAACAATGGTTTACCAAAATACAGACAAAGCATATAAAAAGTAAAAAACATACATCATGTTTTTCTGCTTATGAGTTTAAAATGCCATATAAATTAAACTAATCTAGGGTTACTGACGGTGTGTTATTACACCCTGCTCTGAGCCTGTGCCAAAGGCAACTTACCATGTGTGTGTATATGTGTTGTAAAGATCTTTGTAGCAGTATAAGTCTGTTTTCAACCCAAAAGTCCTGTATATTTTCACTACTACTCCATTGCTTTCAATGCCAGCTGATTTGTATTGGATCGTTTGATTTATGATCTGCAATGTTTTTATGTTTTCCGTGTTGTACTTCATTGTCTGTGTTGCCTGTTGCGTGTTTGTTTGTCCAGCACTTTGGTGTGGACTTGTTCCTGTTTAAAGTGCTTTATAAATAAAATGGTATGGTATGGTATGGTACAACTTAAAGTACGATAATTGCTCAGTACAACGTAAGGTATGATAATTGCTAAAGTACGACGTAAGGTACAATGATTGTTCAGTACAACGTAAAGTACGATGATTGCTAAGTACAGCAAAAAGTACGGAAACTAGTTTCAAGCTGGATCAAGACCTCCAAAACAAGTGAGATTTCAGCCAAAAATAAGACATCTTTCTTTTTAGACGCGTCTTGTTGAAGATGTGTTTGTCTGTCTGCCTCTGTGAGTGCTGAGTGTGTGTGCGTCTTTGTTGTGCCTTTCTGCGGGCCCCTCTATCTGTGTGTGTTTAGCTTTCTTTCTCTCTCTCTCTGTGTATAAGTGTGAGTTCACATGTAACTGAGGACTTTGAGCTGACTGTCTGATCACAAAGTCAACTTTTACAAACTCTCTATTAGAAAAAACAACAAAAAAGCATTATATAAAAATTGCTCCCTGAGCCGAGAACAATACGAGATAAATACTAAAACCAGATATGTGAAAAATTAAATAATTATTAACTTACAAGATAAAAACTGCGCTGGCAGCAGGTCCAACTCCTCCCGGGAACGTTTTAGTTGGTGCTGGAGCATTGTCTCCTAAAAACACAGAAAATAACACTGATTTAAGCTACTAGAACCTCTCCATTTAAAACGTGACTAAATAAATTGACTAAAACGTTAATCGTTGTATTTTTCTTCACTTATGAAATAATTATAACGGGATAAAATCATCTCTAAAAATGCATCCGGGATACACTGAAGTCAGTAGGAGTGTTAACTAAAACTTTTAGTTAAAAATATAAAATAAATATTTGCATGCATATTTAAACCAAATAAATATAGCCGAAGGGTACACTAACATTTGAGAATTCGATGAATCTTGTTTACAAAATTCTAATCCAAATATTTTAGGCCTTAAGGCTTAACAAAATCTGAAAACGTAACAAGTGGGCCTCACGTTAGCAATTTAGCATAGCTAAATCGCCAGTGGCCCGATTTAATAGCATTTTTACGGCAAAAAGTCCAAATTGTTTCGCTAAAACCAAGCGGTCAGAATCGCGTTTCTTGTATTGAAAATCTAAAAGCGAAATGATCCAATTTAAATCAACCAACAATTACGTTTTTGAGTCTAAAATAGCAACTGAAAGAAGCTAAAAATGCTAACAAAGACAACCATAGCAACGGAGCTTCGTTCGCCCGTCTAAAGTCCGTAAATAGGTCGTCATACTGTAAAACCAAATGCTTCAAAATTGTGTTTTCTCTGCAAAAAGAAGCTGAGAAATTCGCTTACCGATTTTAGTAAGTATTTTTTAGATAAATACGGAGTACAATCCAAGCCTGACGCCGTCATCGTTACACGTTAACCGGAAAGAGAAAACGTCAAGTCTCTACCTTTTCCTGTAGAGCACATATGTAAAAGTGCCGGCCCGCGGGCCACATCCGGCCCGCAAATTCATTATTTATGGCCCCCTGATGATTTTTTTTTTTGGTGATGGCCTCCCTTCTCCCCTTATAGCCATCCTCTCCACACCATTATTATGAAATGTTTATTTTAGTAATTATCTAGTGGAGTTTTTTTTTATTATTATTTATTTATAACCAATTTGTTATAAACAGCTACATTGTAAAACAATGTCAAATACTAAAAGCAGGAACATGTCTGTGTTGATTTATGCCAAGAACTTAGCAGATGTAAAGCTATTTATTATTTTATTTAATTCATTTATTCATTCATTTAAAAGAGATGATATCAAAAAGAAAACATTGAATGAAAAGAGTGCAGAAAGAAAAAAAAATCTTGTATCACCCCCTTATAATAAACATTGAACCAGTCCGGCCCTTGGCTTGTAGCAAACTTGTTTTTTTGGCCCTCGGTGTATTTGACTTTGACATCCCTGCTGTAGAGACATCGTACTAGATAGTGGTCAAAGAAGGACCCATAGTGGCCAAAAGAAGGTACTGCAGGATCAAATAAAATTAAAGTTTTCTATATCTTGTTGATTTAATTAAACAATATAAACAGGTCAAATTAAGTTTACGTATTTCTGGATAACACATTTTAAACAAATTTAGCAAAAATTTCTTCTTAAATTTGACAATAAGTTCAGTTTTTAAAAGTTTAACTAAGATGAAAAAACTTTGACACTTTTAAAATAAAAAATAAAATAAAAAATGTATTTTTGTCAAATAAAATTTTAACTAAATTGAAACACTCAGTTTAAATTAATCACTCTAAATGATTTTACCACACGTTGAAAATGTTTTTTAGATTTTAAGAGCTGTTTCCTTTTAGGAGTTGTTTAAACTAATGTCAATAATAATAATAATAATGAATTCAATTTATAACGCGCTTTTCATTAGTGAAAATCTCAAAGCGCTACATACATTGAATGCTACACACATTCATACACCGGTAGCGGCAGACTACCATGCAAGGTGCTTTCCAGACCTACCGGGAGCAACTCGGGGTTAAGTGTCTTGCCCAAGGACACAACAACACATGGTGTGGGGAACCGGGATTTGAACCGCCAACCTTCCGATTGGGGGACGACTGCCATTACCACTATGCCACGGCTGCCCCTATCCTTTGATATTAAAAAGATGTTACTAATATAGCTCTGATTTAAAAGTTAAAGCAAACACTCTATTTTTCCAACAATTAAATGCTTTAATAGAAGTAACTTTCCAGCAAATAAAGGTTAACTACACACACCAAAACAGTTAACCCCCAAGAAGTAAAAACACATTTTAAAGTTAAAACCTAACTTTGATGTTGCTTTGCTTAAATGTGTAAATGCAAAGTCACAAAAATGACTTTCAGCTCTAAAGAAAATGGAATAGTAACTGATCCAGACTCCTAAGGGAGGTTAAAAGAGACTAAAGTTTAAATTATCTTTCAGACCTACAAGAGAATAAGATGTGAAAACAAAAATTTTAATTGCTAAATGAAATTAACTTAAACATCTTGAGATTTCACACATGTCCTACGAGTACATAAGGAGAACCGAGTTAAGAACATTATGAGATGCTTGTGAACAAAGATGCATGTAGATGTTTTTGTACAGTGCTGATTATCTCTGTGGTGACTTGGTGATATATACATAGTCTTAATTGAATTGAAATTAAAAGGATTTTGTTTAGGATGCATTGAACAAGCATAGTTATAAAATGGAATAATTTGAAAATGTGGTGTATAGCAAGCAGTGGTTACATCTAATCATACTGCCTCAAACTTTACAAAGTCCCAGGACATGGATAATGGAGACCAGAGAGTGGTCCTCACTGACAGACGGTGAGTCAAAACAAATATTCTAAGAAAAATTGAGGACATTGTTTATAATAGAAGATTTTACGATGGTCAATAGGATATAGGGAATTTGGCTTTGATTTTGGTTTAAGGTTAAATTAATGCTTTCACTTTCATGTAAATGAACGTTTTTAAATATGTTGTACGAATCAGGATACAGGAATGACTCTCTTGAAGGTAAATGCTATGTCCCAAAATAGAATTAGCTAACAGATGATTATTTTTGAACCTGGCTTTTAATATTTACATTGCTATTTTTATTTTTCCTTCTCAAGCAGCCTGAGAAGACAGAGTTTTGTGGAACGGGGGGATAAGTCTGGCTGTGCCCACAGAACACATACAGGTAGCCTCCACTAAGCTAGAATTCTACCAAAAGATTCATACAACATCTGAGTTTTACATCATTGCCTCTGGTTTCGGATGACCGGATCAGATCAAATGTGTACCGGTTGATACTGAAGCTGGGTCAATGTGACTTTCCTAAGGACACCACTACTGAAACAACAACAAAGAACTGTCAAAGAACTATCACTACTGAAGGCAACAGCAAAATAATTGTCAGCCAAGCAAAGAACTGTCAGTCTCATAACAAACTGGAATATGTGCCATACTTGAACTTTTCTGAAACTATGTCCAGATGGAGACGCTTAGATTTGTCAAACTGCAGAAACATTCAGTCAACTCTCGCTGTATGCTGAGCTATGAACTGCTGCACAAAGCTGAACAGGTCTCAAGACCAAGGGAGACCACCTGAAGACAGAAATACCGGTGGTCCAACTGTCTAAAGTCACTAACAACTAGAGTCTGGCGTAGGTGTCAACCCCACATTTGTGATGTGATGGTCATCCAATGACCTTGGTGTCATGATCAAAACCGCAGATTGCTTTTGATAATAAACACTCACATAGACTCACTTTTAAGACATGTACCACACACAGCACGACACATGTAGGGTAGAACTGATGTGGGTTTGCTGGATTACCTACCTCTTTTCCAATTACTCTGTGATGAAAATTGTTTTATTACCTCAAAACCTTATATGAAGATGAATAATGCTGACTTCTTCATACTTTTGTTTTTACAGGTTAGTCTCATGAGTCACAAAGACTCATTCACAAAAGAAACCTGTACCTGAGACCTGACATGAATTGAGTTTGCTAATGTTTCCTAAAGTAAATACATGATTGCCTTTGCCTTTGAAGAAGCTCATTTAGTGGGTCTGATTTACCACAAGGGATGAAATTTAGTCTATCATTAAATTTTTAGAGGGAAATGATATAAGAACTTGTTTCACATTTAGCTTTATGCTTTCAAAACTTAGATTGAATATTGGCAGTAGGCTCGTTACAATTAAGCTATTATATACATATGTCTGAAACTATTACTCAGACTGTCTTAGTCACTGGTGGAGAAAGTACTCTAACACTGTACTTAAGTAAAAGTACAAATAAACAGACAAAAATGTACTCTAGTAAAAGTAGAAGTACCATATTAATGTTTTTACTTAAGTAAAAGTAAATAAGTACTTGCTTTTAAAAAAACTTAAAGTATTAAAGTAAAAGTACTTGCTGAATGTATTACCTAATGCAATGGTCTACAATACCATTAAGTGTGTGTACTGTATGTATATTTTCTGTAATACATTAATAGTGTTGAGTTATTTTAAAGAACAATGCTGCAGATAATACATGTTTTTTTGTGTTTACTCTGTGACACAGTTCACACTTGGACTTGTGATTCTGTGCATCAGAATTTCAGAGATGACATGCAGAGTTAAATGTTATTAAGCAAAATAAGAACGAGGAATGAGTATACCTTTGAAATTTTTATTTAACACAAAGTAAAACCAATGTGTCATTTTAACTGCAGTAAACACATTGAAGTAAAAGTTGTCTGCCTGGAAAAAAAGGAGCATTAAACCTAACAAAGGAATAGACACTGATCACTTCAACTCCAGTTTGTCATCAACTCTAGTTAAAATACTGTCCAGTCAACCTTGTAATGGGTCAATAGTGAACAATATTTTAACTTCATGACACCATTTTCAAAACTTGGACCTGAGTGTTGAGACATTTGGAGACATCTCTTGTCTCATGTCTTAACATGAACTGACACATTTTAATATTGCAGCAAGAATTTCTTGTTCAAGTTCAGAATAAGTTGTTTTTCAAAAAAATTTGAGTCCCGTCTGGTTCTTTTGGGAGAGAGAATCTGTCCTGCTGTACTGAACAGTCTTTCAATAGTCTTTCAATAATATTTCAATAGTCTTTCAACAAGGTCATGGGTGTTGTGTATCTTCTGGCTGAATCTCTGTGGTGGAATCCATTTTGGGTGTGTTAGTGGTGCTGTGGGTGCTCCCAGCTCAATGACGTTTATACTAGAATATACATCATTGGTCCAGCTCTTCTTGAAGGTGGGTCTAATGTTACCTGTCCACTTTGCAGTGATTCAATGGACCAACTCCCCTCTTGACATCAGTTACTTTCAAACTAACAACAAATCAAAAAACTGCAATGTGAAAGTAACTTGTAACTCAACACATTATAGAAATGTAGTCAAAAATCAAAGTCAAAGTCAACTTTATTGTCAAAACTGCAATATGTACAGGACATACACAGGATTGAAATTGCATTTCTCTCTGTCCCTCGGTGCAACAGTAAACATTTAAACACTAAAACACTAAAACATTTAATAAACATAAGCATAAAATGAAATAATAAAAGTGTAATACTGTCCTGAGTTTTTGCATAGTAGTTTTTGCATAGTAGTAGTATGAAAGTATGAAAAGTTACACCAACACTAAAACACTAAACATTTAATAAACATAAGCATAAAATGAAATAACAAAAGTGTAATACTGTCCTGAGTTTTTTGCATAGTAGTATAAAAGTGTAAAAAGTATATCTATAAAATAAAATGAAAGTTCTGGCATTGACATTTGTAATAGAGTGACAAAGCAGCATATGAAGTTTATGTACACAGTATATGTATGAGGTAGTTGATATTGGTATAGAGGTAAAGTGGCATATGCAATAAGGCTAGTAAAATATATACCGTATTCTCCGGTGTATAAGTCGCACCTTTTTGCCTACATTTCTAAGCCCTGCGACTTATAGGCCGGTGCGACTTATACGTCAATTTTTCCAACATTTTGGTCATAATGTGACTTTGGTCAAAAGCTCCAAAAATGGTGCAGTACCAGTTTCGGCCGCTATGGGCGCTAAGAAACCCTTTATAGTACCTACACTGTTGACATCTGCCTGGTCCAAAAATGGTGCAGTGACACAGAAGATGAAGACTTCAATGGTTTTGAATAAATAAATAAAAACCATAAAATAAATACAGTATCTGTTTCTGTCATCATTTTAAACTGAGACACGTTTTTTACTGTAATGTCAGCTAATAAAAATATATTTTTATGTGTTTATCTTTAAAGATAAATGATGAAAGACACAAAATATAAAAAAATAATGTTCATTTATTAATGAAAAGTTCAACTAAGACACATCAAACAAAATACTGTAGTTTTAATGTGATAATCTTGTCAAAAGTCCTTCCAAACAATTTGGCAGCCAGTCCAAAATTATGTTCATTTATTAATTAAGACACATCAAACAAAATACTGTAGTTTTTATGTGATAATCTTGTCAAAAGTCCTTCCAAACAATTTGGCAGCCAGTCCATTTTGGGCAAAACACCAGTTCACGTGAGGTGCGACCTATAGACCGGTGCGACTTATAGGCCGGTGCGACCTATACGTTGATTTTTCCATTTAATTGGGCATATTTGGCTGGTGCGACTTATACTCCGGTGCGACTTATAGGCCGACGAATACGGTATATATCAGCAGTAGTGTAGATATAAAAAGTAGTGTAAATGTAAATGTAAACAGTAGTAATAAATGTAAACAGTAGTAATGAAAAACAGTAGTAATAAATGTAAACAGTTAATGTAAACAGTAGTATGACTATAGGCAGTAATGTAATGCAAACATTAGTGCGAATAAAAGAAGTAGTGCAAACTGAATGAGCACATGACCGTGAGTTGAGTGAATAACCCGTTTTGATGACACAGAGTCATGTTAGGCTGATTGGTGACTCTAAATTGACCCTAGGTGTGAGTGAGAGAGTGGATGGTTGTTTGGTGTGAGTGAGACAGGTCCCTCTTGTAAATGAGTCCCCGTGACTCAACGAGGCTAGCCTGTATAAATAAAGGTTGAATAAAAAAAAAGAGTCCAGTGTTAAAATCTTTGTGTTGTGTGGTGGTGTGTGAAAGTTTTTTTGTGATTAAGGCAGTACAAGTGGGAGGGAGGGCAGAGCAGGCAGAGAGTTTAGCATCCTAACTGCCTGATGAACAGAGCTGTCGTTTAGTCTGCTGGTTCGAGTCTGGAGACTACTCAGTCTCCTCCCTGAAGGCAACAGGCTGAAGCAGCTGTGTAGTGGGTGTGTGGGATCACCTGCCATGCAGAGGGCTTTCCGAGTCAGGCGGTTGCTGTGTAAGTGTAGTAGAAAGTACAGATACTTCATGTAAAATGTAGTGGAGTAAAAGTAAAAGTACCCACATTTACTTCTACTTAAGTAAAGTACAGATACATGAAAAATGTACTTAAGTACAGTAACAAAGTACTTGTACTTAGTTCCATCCCACCTCTGGTCTTAGTAAATCATAGCCCATAAAACTGAGGTGAAACAAAAAACTGTTTCAAAAGGGGAGGTTGAAAACTGTTACTAGAAATAACTAATAATAATAAAGAATAAAACACTAATAACAATCATGATAACTCACAAAAAGGAAACAGCTCATAAAATGATTAGATCATTAGTTATACAAAAATAACTTCTTAGATTTTTATATTCAAAACAAACAACAAATTGCCAATCATAGCCATTTAAAGGATCATTTAAGATAACCTCATTGAATGAACAATTGACACATTGTACTGTTTTAGAAAAAGTTGGATAAATCAGAAGCCTACAAACCACATTGCGCTTGTATATATCCGTTTAATAACAGTTTTTATTTATCTCCTATTTAAATGTATGTTTAACAAAATGGGGGACGCCTCTAGGTACAGGTTTCCTGGACTGCAGGATCAAAATACACAAACCTGAAGTGGATCTGATCAAAGGTTAATTAGAAATGTGGTGGTTCTGTATTTTTAAACACAACTGACTCGACTTGACTAGACTGGACTTATTTGGGCTCATGATTTTCATTAATGAAAAGTGCGTTATAAATTGAATTCATTATTATTATTATTATTGTATATTATTGTACTTTTCTATTTGTTGCACATGTGTTTAAGTTTCTTCCATAGGCTATATAAAGAGGGTAAAGTATATTTGTAAGTACAAAACATATCCTACTTCTTAAAACCAACCTCAATTACAATGATCATACTAATTAAAACTAACCCCAACCACAATGACTGATTACTTATTTTCACTGAAGAATGAAATCCTTTATTGCTGTGTATTGTTTGTTGTTGTTTTTGTGGAGATAATTTTGCTTCTTATGAGTGGATCCATTGAATGCAAATGTTTGATTTGGTAAGAATGGAATTTTATTTTTATTTTAAGTTTACATAAACTATTTTTATTATAACCATTACAAAATTAGTTTAAGTTTACAGAAGCTGACTTATAACCATTATAGTAAGAGTACATACTAGCAGTGGCAATTGTCCATCATTAGGAAGCAGATTTAACTCACTAGGAGTTACCCACAGTTAGGCCTTCACCAGACCCACAAATGGGTCATGGGATCAAAATGCCCTACAGTTTATTTAACAATTTGCAAGTTTTTGTGTCCAGTTCTTCTCTCAACAGACTACAGATTCCAGTACTCCTCAGAAGGAGATGCCAGTGAATCCCACCTCAAACTGGGTCCTGCTGAAGGTGACTAAACGAGGGTGAACAGGAACCCACCAGGTGGTGGAAAGAACATCACACACCGTCTGTCTCCGGAGGAAGATCGACACCTGTTACGACTACAGCCAGTGCACCCCTGCAAAAGGAGTTGGGTCAATCGCTGAGCCAGTTTGAGATCGATCTGGTCGAGCAAAGCTCCCCACTTTGGGGACTCGAGTTTGGGACTCGGACTCGAGTCACACTTAAGTCGCAAAAACAGAGACTTCAGACTCGACTCGGACTTGCATTAAAAAAAAAAACAGAGACTTCAGACTCGACTCGGACTTGCATTCAAAAGACTTCCAACTCGACTCGGACTCGCCCTTTGAGACTCGTGAACAATCTTTTATTTTTAATTTGATTTATTTTTAATTTGATCTCTCCTCCCCCTTCCTCTGGCGCGGACGTAAAGTCACGTGACGCAAGCGCCTCACCATCACAAATCATGTCTTCGCCGGCTAGGAGGACGCATGCTTCTGCGCCACCATTCATCATAACTTTTGGATATAAAAACTTCGAACAAGCAGCAAATAGAAGAGCAGCGAACTGCAGCGTTTGTGGCATAAAAATACAGGACTCTGGTTCCACCACATCTAATTTTATTCGCCACCTGAAAACCCACCCTGAAAGGTAAGTCACTAGCCCCTTTCATAAGACAGTTCGGTCCGGCTTTTATGCGTGTGAAAGCCGAGCAGACCCACTTCTGAATGCAAGACGCGCGATCTGCACTCAGAATACAGATGACATTAATGTGCGCCCGCAGTCAACAGGCAGATTTATATTAAAAATGACATGAAACAACTGTATAAGCTAGTTTCGCTTTTTATTCCCCCTCTCTCTGTAGCAGCGGCGCTATGCGTGTGTGCGTGTGAGTTTGATTAGGTCCTATTTGGGGTCTTGAAGTGAACACGTTTGTGTGTGTGTGTGTGTGTGTGTGTGTGTGTGTGTGTGTGTGTGGTGTGTGTGAGTGTGTGTGTGTGTGTGCGTGTGTGTGTGTGTGTGTGTGTGTGTGTGTGTGTGTGTGTGTGTGTGTGTGTGTGTGTGTGTGTGTGTGTGGTTCAGTTCAGTTTGAGAAGCATAATTACTATTCTAAATAGATATCTATGTTCATCTACAGGTTTTCTGAATTCAATAAAGCAAAAAAAGTGACAAGTGGAGAGGGACAGACCAGCATTGACTCCTTTCTGACTCACCCAAAAGGAGTGCAAGTGTACAGCCATGGACATCCAAGACATAAGGCCATCACTGAATCAATAATCCAGGACCTTATTATTTCTTGCAACCTCCCCTTGTCTTTGATTGACAAGCCCAGCTTTAAAAACTTTATGGCAGTGGTAGAGCAAAAATACTGCCCACCAAGTCGCAGCACAGTAACCAGGCGTATAAGTGAGCTTGCAGCAGACAAAATGTCAAAGATAAAATCCAAGTTAGAGAAGACAGACACTGTTTCTGTGACTGTGGATATCTGGACTGACAGGAGCATGCGTGGCTTTTTAGGTATAACATCTCATTTTATGGAACTTGAGAAGAATGGCCCAAGACTACAGTCAGTCCTTTTAAGTTGTGAGCGTTTCACAGGGTCACACACTGGACAAAGGATAAGTGAAAAGTTTGAAGAGATATGTGACAACTTTAACATAAAACACAAACTAGATTACATCATCTCTGATAATGCTGCTAATATGAAAAAAGCTTTCACAGTTTGTTTCCCCTCTACTCTGACTGATGGTGAAGATGGTGACAATGATCTGGAAAATGGCAACTTATGGGAGGAAACGAGTGAAGAGTTCCAGGATGATGTGGAATCCATCCAGAGAAGTTGCCGGCAGCAGCGCTTACAGTGCTTTGCACATTCCCTGCAACTTGTTGTGCGAGATGGACTGAAAGAAACAAAATCTATAAACAATGCAATGGCAAAATTGACAAGATTTTGCAGTTTGCTGCATTCTACATGTAGCATGAAGGAAGCATTTGAGGCTCAATATGGAGCCAACCACAGCATCCCATCTGCTGTATCAACAAGATGGAACTCAACGCTTCGCCTTGTGGAGGCAGTCACCGATCTGGAGCTCCAAAATCTAAATGTTCTGCTGGAAACTCAGGGACATAAAGAGCTGTGCCTGTCAGCTCGAGAATGGAGTCCGCTTAAAGAACTTGTAGAAATTCTGTCCCCTTTTCTTCAAGCTACAGACCTCACACAAGGGGAGAAAATAGTGACTGTTAGTGTAGCTCTCCCCTGTGTACTGTCCCTTAACAGTCATCTAGCGATTAAGTTCAGTCCTTACAGAAGAGCCATGGTCTGTAGTTTTTTTGGCACCTTTCTTTCGGTAGCCAGAGAAAAGGTGTGGAGTCTTTGCAGGTGGTTCATGTTGATCATCATCATCTCCACTGCTGCTGTCAGGAAAGGGGACTTTCTGAGCCTCTGCCAAGACTTGATCTGTTTCACACACAAAAAAAATAAAATAAAATAAAAACAAGGGTTACTTACAACATTATAACAGTAACAACTAATCACAAGAAAGCTTAAATATAATTTTAATACTTATGACTAATGCATAATATGGTGTAATTGAAAAAACGTTTTACCTATTAATATCTCCTTCACTTCACTCTTGACTTCATCAGTTGCAAAGACATCTTGTTCCAGCCAAAAGAGGCAGAATGATGGATCAAGGAATGCAGACATCAAGTAAAGGTTATCTCCAAATGGAAGATCTTCAGCAGGCTGAGCTGGCACATCATCCATTCTGACATTCACAAAGATCCCCTTAAAACGCTGATGAAGTGATGTTTGCAGCGCTTTTATGAAACCGACCAGATGACGAGTTGTATTCAGCATGCTAGTGATACATCCAGGTGACTTCTGAAGAAGATGGAATTGACTGTTTGGACTTCTGGAAAAGGTATTCAACAGTTTTCCCAAGGCTGTATCCTGTGGCTATGAGGGCTTGCTGTTCCTGCCACCAGTGCACCAGTAGAGAGGCTGTTCAGTCATGGAGGCATTATAATGCGCCCTCACCGAGCCAGGCTAAGCGCAAGTACCCTGTCAACCTTGATCTTTTTAAAATGTAATGCGTTAGTTGCATAAACATTGTCCTTAGCAGCATAAAACAGCTTAATAGTAGCTAAAATAGCAGAAGAAGCTGAAACTAGCAGCAATAAGCACAAAGCGGCATAATCTGAAATATCTGAAACAATCTGAAATTGCAAAAAATCTGAAATAAGCAGAAATAAGCAAAATAAAGTTGAAATTATCTGTTTATCTGTTATTAGCTACTTTGGTGTGGACTTGTTCCTGTTTAAAGTGCTTTATAAATAAAATGGTATGGTATGGTATGGTATATATTATCACACACAAGTAAGACTTAGTGCATTTCTAAAAATCATCTGAACATTAAACAAGGTGAATGCAGGCAAACACATGTCTGGTCTGGTCTGGACATGTAACAGCTCTGTCCCAGCTCTTTGTCCCAGCTCTGGCCAGGAAGAAACCCCTGGAGGATGGGCAGGCCAGGCACTGCAGGTAGTCACACACAAACTTATCTAAACTGATTTAACTTAAAGAGTCACGCACACAGAAGCACAAAACATCAGACCTCCAGGAGACAGCCAAGGGGCATAAATATCTGATGGCCAGGTTAAACAAAGCTTATCAGTGACTTGACCAATCAGAGGCCAGAAGAAGCAGTAAACATCTCCATAATAATGCTGTTGCAAGGCACCTAGAAAATGCCAGCATTCCAGAGTCAACTTCTAAGGCAAGGGTGTCAAACTCATTTTGATCTGGGGGCCGCTTAATCTGATCTCAAGGGGGCCAGACCAGTGTAAAGGATTATGAGGAGGTCAATATTAATACTGACCTCTTTACCTTAATTAATTTACTTATTCAGATTGAATAGTAATTTCACGGATTCTTTTCTTTTTCAGTTTACCCAATATTTCTGTGATCTTTACGATGGATAAATAAACAAAGCCATTAAGTGACACAGACGTTAACTTAGTTGGTATGCCAGGCGACACTACCATTTATTTAAAATAAATCACTAAATTAACACCATTACACTTGATTGATATGATTTCACTTTCTTTCAATTTAATACGTCAGCACACTTAAATTCAACACAACAGACTTCAATACTGGATGTTAACATATTTAGTCTGTGGGCTCTTTAGCTTAAAATAGTTTCCAGCTTTAGCTTAAAATAGTTTCCAGCTTAGAATTGAGGGAAAGGAGAGGAGGAAAGATTTAAGAAGAATTGGGAGGTTAAGAGAGGAAGTTTATCTTGCATTTATGAAACCAGATGACACTCTTCCATACGCGTCCAGCTAAGATATCATCACACCTCCAGCAAGCAAACAGCGGCTCCTTTACCTTAAGACGTCCGCCTCGGTTCTGGTAAAGAGCTGTGATCAGCCTTGGATGAATGAGTCGTCGGTCCCGCAAGTCCAAGCTGGACTCCACACGTGTTTACGGTGTCGGTGATACTCGCTTTCGTCGGCAGAAGCCGTGGCAGTCGTGGTTTTTGGCTCAAGATAACTTATTCCAGGAAGGAATAACAAAGTTTTGAGCTTACGCTCATTCGACGTGGACTCATAACAGCAGGTTATCAGTCCTTAGCTGAAGACGAAGGTCGTTAGCTCTTGACCAAACGTACCCCAGCTCTTTGGGAAAGGTTCACATCTCTTTGAAGTTCCCAGAAACTCTGAAGCGTTTCAGCAAAACTTAGAACTTAAAGAAGGATCATGAGATGAGAGATGAGACTTGTGTCTCTTTCATTGGTCCACGGACCAGTTGAGCCGTTCACTTGTGTTATCAGAGTACAAGGCCACAACTAGCAGCAGAGAGAAATGTTTAGGAAAAGACAGACTCATAGACTCCAAGAGGAAAAACACTTGGATTAGCGTCTTAACACTTCTAAAACAAATCTGAAAAGCACAGTTTGACATAAAATTCAACTATGACACCATTATATGGTCAAGTAACACAGTAATACTACATATTAACAGAATAACAGCAGCTTAAAAGCACACATCATGAAAATGACAAAAGTTATTCTTTTGATTACATTAGAATAAAATCAAAGATAGAAATAGTCTCTTTTGGTGACTATATTCTCAGATTATAACTAATGGAATTGATTTGTAGTAAATGTCTTGCTTTACTGAGAGGTCAGTAAGGGTCATCTTTGGAACAGTTCAAAAATACACAGGTGTTAAAAAGTGGACACGTCATGCCCACTACATCTCCCCCCTTTTGGAAGCCATCGCCAGTCCTTGGGGATGGGGTCCAACACGAAAGGAAACCTTGAACTGTCTTTGATCTTGTAGTAATCCAGCAAGTGGAAAAGAAAAATCAAAAATTATAATCCCATAAAGTTTTGGGAAATTCCATACTGTTCTGAGGTAATCCCATTGCGAAAAGCTTTTACTCCCTTGGAAAACTGAGTCTGTTATCCTTTGGAAAACAAAGTCTTATAATCCACAGCAGTAATTCCACAGCAGTAATTCCACAACGGTTAGTTTTGTTGATTGATCAGCAACAATTGTTTTCATAATCAGCATGTAGAGGGGATCCCTCGATTGACGCAGAGGAGGCGACCCTTGGATGGAGGTTGAAGACCAAGCGTTGGAGCTGCAGGTCCCCACATCGAAGGTTGTTGGCTGGTTGGTTTCCAGTCAGTGCCACTCTGGTTCTATGTGTCATGCAATTATGTGGTTTTTTAGGTGGGCTTATGATTGGGATTTTACATTAGGCCCTACCTATATGCACCTGGTATGTAAGCTATCATGGTTTAGATCAGCTACAATTACCAATTAAGGGGTGGATCAATTCTGTAAAATTAGATATAGGGATTTGTACCTATAAAATTTTGGAGGGCTTCTGTAACGAAGGCCTCTAATTCCAAACTATTCCTCCATTCATTACTTAGTTTAGGTTAAACTAAAATAAAAAATGAAATATAGTTTGATCTAAATGTCTGTTGTCTTTTAGACGAACGACGTAGGATTTGGTATTCCTAATAAATTTTGAAGTCTATGGCGAGACTCATCAAAATGAATAGATAATCTAGAATAGAAACGATCGAATCGGTTCAATTTAGAAATTGTGAGACCAGTGTAGTTTATGGTACCTTGAGTAGCTTTAAACTACATTGACTCTTCGACGATTGAGATTTAACAAAACGAACTGCATGTTGGCATAGTTAAATCCATCTTATGCATTAATCAATGTTAATACAAAACCTTTTTGGCTGGGAGTGTTCAGAACCACAACAATATCTCAAATAATGACAACAGTAATGACTAAACAACAAGGAAACAACGTTTCACTGCTTCGACACACTCTTGTCGTCAGATTCCAAAGTGCAACACACAAGAAAACAGGTCTCAACTTTATGACCGAGGTCAAATTAAATCTTGTGGATTTAAATGGTTGTTAAGATTAGTTTTTGTTGTGGGTGTTAGACTTAGCGCTTCTAAGTTCAAATTGGACAATGCGACTTATAGGGTGGAAAATACGGTAGTTTAAACCTGATTAGTTTATTTACTAACTTGTGTTTGGACGACCTTATTATCCCATGAAGTCGGTGAGTTTGTGAGATCTTTGTCTTTTGTGGAGTCATTGAACGCCTTGTAAGGTTTGATCTGATTTCGATGTACCCATTTAGCAATTGGCTCTTTGCGGCCTTTGCTGATTTTGATTTCGTAGACGACTGAGGACACTTTGTCTGTTATCAGATGAGGTCCAGTCCACCTGGGCATTAGTTTGCGGGCGAGAGTTCCGGTCCCGGACTCTCCTTTCCCGGTTGCTGGGGCGAACGTATAGTACCAGACTCTGTCTCCCACTTGGAGTTCATTGTGAGAGGCCTTCTGGTCATAGTACGCCTTGCGTCCTTCAGCGGACCTTTCCAGGTTTTTCTGGGCGAAAGCAAAAGTGTTTCTGAGGTGTACATTCAAATCTTTCATGTATTGTTGTGTAGTGTAGGCTGTCGCCATGACGGCGTCGCCTGGTTGGTACAACAGGTGTAGAGGGAGAGTCATTTGTCGACCGGTCATCATCTCGAAGGGAGAGATGCCAGTTGATGTGTGTGGAGTGGCTCTTATGGCCATGAGGACCAGAGGGAGTTTCACATCCCAGTCCTTGTGATTTGCAGCCACGTATTTCTTCAAAATACTCACCACAGTTCTGTTTGCTCTCTCGACTTGGCCTGAAGCCTGTGGGTGGTAGCCGACATGAAAGTTGGCCTTGACGCCTAGCGTCTTCCACAGTTCTTTCATCACTTCACCTGTGAAGTGTGTACCTTGGTCTGAGTTCACCCGAAGGGGAAGTCCAAACCTTGAGAATATATGATTCATTAACAACATAGCAGTTGTTTGTGCTGTGTCGTTAGGAGCTGGTAGGCATTCTACCCATTTGGTAAATGCACAGGTTACCGTGAGAAAATATTTATTTCCTCTAGAGCTCTTAGTGAGTGGTCCAACCCAGTCGATCTGGAGGTCAGACCATGGGAATGCAATGCCTCTGCTTTGCAGTGGTGCTCTGTGAAGTGGTCTGGTTGGCTGAAACTGGCCACAGACCACGCACCCTTCAATGTAGTCCTTGACATCCTTTTTCATTCCAGGCCAATAGGCAATTTGTTTTAATGCCGTCAGCGTGGCTTTATCTCCTTTGTGTCCTGCGGACGGGAGATCATGGGCATGAACTAACATCACCCCCCTTTGGTCATGGGGAACCACGAACACAGGTGAGGACGTTGGTCCATGAGCGAAAGTTAGGATGCCCTTGATTAGTTTTAGCTGTTTGCGCAGCTGATAAAGGACTTTAAGGTCTGGATCGGTATCCAGTTCGTCTTTAGACGGAGTGTTTTTGTCTGGATCAATCAGGTACAGTATCATGGAGTTGATAGCAGGATCCGACTTCTGTAGTTGGATGATGTCAGGGTCAGTCAGTGCGGGTCGTACGGAGACTGCGTTGTCAGCAGGTTTGTCCGCGGCCTGTGCACGTGTGACTGCCATAACCTCAACAGCAGGTTGTGTTGACAGAGTCTTGATCAACCAGGAGGAGTCGAAGGACCATAGAGGACCTTCGTCGGCTCCTTCTTTGGCTAAGGAATCTGCAATGTCATTGTAGTGCTTGTCATCGCCTGGGACTCTAGAATGTCCTGGAACTTTCTTCCAGTAGATCTGTAAGTCGTGTGATGTCACCAAGTGATCACATGCCATGAAAAGCTCTTTGTGTTTGACCACTTTTCTGTCGCTTGTTAGGAAACCGTTCTGTTTCCACACAGCGAGGTGACAAGCGAAACTCAAACGAGCATAGTTAGAGTCAGTGCAGATGACTAGCGTCTTGATGGAGCGTGCTACTACCATCTGGAGAGCTATTAGGATTCCTGCAATCTCAGCGTACTGAGAAGTCTGGGAGCCTAATTTGTAGCTGAAGGTAATCTGTTCTTGGTCTTGGAGGAGGACCCCTCCAACACCTGCCCTACAGATTTTGTCGCGGAGGAATGAAGATCCATCCACGTACAATGTTGTCATATCTTTGCAGATATTGTCATCAAAGAAGTGGTGATTCGGGTCTTCAGTTACTGGGGTTTTTACCTCAGCCAACGGCTGGGTCGCTGGTACATCTTGTGTACACTTTTGGCAGAGTGCCAAGTCTGTCCCCAGATGTGACTTCTTGTTTTGACCATAACGTATGTCTAGGTTAAAACTTTGAAGCGCCATGAGCCACGTTGCAACACGTGAGTTTGTTACCACACCATCTCTGATGCGTTGGCTGTTCAGGAATGTCACTGGCTGGTGTTGTGTTTCCACAATGATTTTCTGTCCACCAATGTAGCTGGAGAAATGTTTTACTGCCCACACTGTGGTCAGTAGAGCTTTCTCACAGTCTGAGAATCTCAACTCGGGGCCTGCCATCGTCTTGCTGGCGTAGGCTACCACACGTTTGTCTCTGTCGTGTATTTGGTACAGACCTGCACTTATGCAATGAGCTGAGAAGCCCACTTCCAAGTAAAACTCTTTGTTGTAGTCTGGGTAGACTAAACATGGGGCTGACTTAATCCTGTTTATAAGAGCGTTCATTGCCTGCTGCTGTTTGTCAGTCCAGACAAATGGAACGTCTTTCTTTAGGAGTTCAGTCAGTGGCTTTGCAAGGTCTGCATAGTTCTCTATGAACTGGTTCGAGTAGTTACACACGCCAAGAAAACTTTGTAGTTCTTTGAGATTGGTGGGGACTTTGAGATTGTCAAGGCCTTGGGTGCGAGTCAGTTGTGGTTGTACTCCGTCTGGACCTACAAGTAGGCCAACGTAATCCACCTTGGTTCTGCACCACTGGCATTTCGACAGTGATATTTTAGCACCAGCAGTTGTTAGCTGATTCAGAACGTGGTCGATCTCAGCCAAATGTGAGTCCAGTGTTGGCTGCCTCAAAAGGACATCGTCCACATAAATCAGTGTCCCACGCTCGTGGGCGTCTGGACATGCTTTGTTCAGGAAGATGTTGAACTCTGCAGGTGAGTTAGCGTAGCCAAAGGGACACCTGTTAAAGGTGTATTGACGGCCACCAAAAGTGAAAGCTAGTTTGTATTGATCCTCGTCGCGCACAGGAATGGTCCAAAAACCAGAGGCGATGTCGAGGGTCGAAAAGTACCTACCATTGGTGACCTTGGGCAATTCCTGTTGGAGCTGCGTCATAGGCCATCTGGATAAGGGAACTTGTTTGTTTAGCTTTCTGTAGTCTATAGTAAGTCTCCACTTACCATTTGGTTTTAACACCGGCCATAAAGGCGCAGAGTAAGTGCTGTTACAGTATCGGATGATACCTTTTCCTAACAGGTCATTAATGATTTCCCTGATAGGTTGATGTGCTGCCAGAGGAATCTTGTATTGTCTGACAAATGCAGGTGGAGCATCAGGCGGGGTTGGGATGCTCACTGTGTGGAGCGTGGTCAACCCACAATCCATCGAGTCAGTTGAGAATGATTTTTCATATTTTAGCAGAACTTTGCGAAGTTTGTCCCTGTCTTCATCAGTTTCCAGGGCGTCGGCTTGAGCGACCACCTGGTCAATCTGTGAAGCAATGGAGAGGGATTCATGTTCTGTGGGGAGCTCCAGTGAGTCCCCTTCAGTGTCGTAAAACCTGTCCACAGGTAGTGCACTGTAAGTTTGAGGGCCTAGACTGTCTCCTTGGTTGAAACCGAACCTGTGGACAATGTCCTGGTCGGACTCAGTGGGGGAGAAGAGAGCTATGGCCTGTGTTGGTTTTGTGAACAAGACTTGCCCCGTGTGATGACTCGGGATCAAGTTTTCTGGGAGTCCTCCCAGAAATGGAATGCTCAGTTCAAAATCGTGAAAATCAGTAGAGATCAACCATCCTAGCTGTGTGTTTTTTGGGATCGGCACCTCTTCTGTGCTTGTGTTGCACACATAGGCGTAGATCCTGGGGGGGTCGGGGGGGTCCGGACCCCCCCAATCTTGGGGAAATATGGATCTGTCCCCCCCAATAATTCAATAAAGGAAATCGTGTCTTTAAACAATATAAATATAAAAAGGCAAAAAAAGAGAGAAATCCGCCATTATTCTAAAAAAAAAAGAAGGAAATTTTGCCCACCCCCCCTTCTCTGTTGGCAAATGGTTTAGTCCAATGTTTACAAGGAACAACAACAGCAGCGGAGGTCACAGGCTCGCGGAGCCGCTGGTGGGGAGTGAGCTGCTGCACAAAGTACTAACTTCCAGTAAGTAGCTACTTAAAACATAGGTGACAGTGACTGGGAGGAAAAGGTCTTTCACAGTGTTGAAAGACAAGTGTGTCTGTGCATCATTAGTGGCAGAAAAACACTTTGGAGCGTCACTTCATCAGCTAACACACTAGCTTCAATGCTAACTAGCTCCCTGGTGGCTCTGCAACAGACAGTAGAATGTCAGCGCAGCTTTGAGCAGGATGGATTCACATTCATCATATTTTCAGGTGTGGAGCTCTTGAAAGAAGTAATGATAAAATATGTGAAAGATAATTAATTAAAAAAGAGTAGAGAAGATGTGATGATTAGTTAAAATGATTTCATATGTGTAGCACTTTGTTGCAGCTGTGGTTGTTTTAAGGGCTTTAAATTATTATTATAAAAAATGTTGAGGATCAATACTTATGTCACATGGTTAATTAAAAAATGTCACTGTTTATTATATTACATTATTGATATTTTGTATCTGCAACTGGAACATTTTATTCTTAATAGGTTCTTAAAAAATGCTACAGATTTGTTAAGGCATATTTTGAATGAATGTTACAAACGTGTTCATTTCTACAAAACAGTTAATAAAATATTTATAAAATACAACGAATTTCAAATGTTACAAACTGAGTTTAACATAAAAGAAATAGTGTTTATGTTTAAATATCAGTTAATAAGTAATCCATTATGCCCCCTTGTTTAGGACTGGAACCAATCTCAGCTGCTTTTGGGTGAAGGCAGGGACACCCAAGACAGGTCTCCAGTCCATCACAGAGACAGACAAAGAGACAAACAACCATCCACACTCCCAGTCAAAGCTAAGAACAATTTACATTTGCACAGAAGAACCAAAACATTATTCAAACTGAGGACTCAAGTTCTTGATTGAGAGTTCTAATCACTACTGGTAATTATCAATAATAATTGATCATATTTACCAAGCTAAAGCATTGTGTGGAGTCTTTAATAATACAGACCAGATCAGATGTGATCAGGCAGTCATATATTCACATGTATGTAAATGTATTATTATTAATACTATGATTAAAGTTGAACCATGCAAATTTGTTTGGAACGAACAAGTGGACCTTTGTGCCTCTTGGTTCCACTGAAGTAGCTCTCAGTCTCAAAAAGTTTGGTGACCCCTGCATTAAAGTATTTCTTCTCCTTGAAAACTGTTTTCTTTTTAAGCATTAAGATTTTGGGAAGATGTTGTACCAGATTATCAGTGACACTGACCACAGCAATCTATGAATACAAGCCAAACTGAAATTTAAACAATATTTAGAGGGGACCTATTTTGCAAAATTCTCATTTTGCCACTTGTCATTATTTGTCGTCTATTGTACTGCAGATTGAACACATTACATTTTTTAACAAGAGTAATGAGTATCACTGTTGTACTGATTAATAGTAGTATTAAGACTACTAAATAAAATACATGCCATTTAAATCAATATTATTGTTGATTATTCTGCATAGTATATGCATGCAGTTTGGATAAACTTCCCTCTGTACATTTTGCATTACATTTCACTGTAACTTTGCCGACCCCCCCAAAATTGCTCTTAAAAAATTTCCCTGTTTATGGTCCCCCCCAATAATGAGATGAAATCTACGCCTTTGGTTGCACACAGCAACAGTCGTGGTTCTGCCGTCGAGGGTCACTTGGCATGTGGCCTCCATGGACAGTCCTAAGTTGCAAAACATAGGAGATGGTTGAAAGTATGCCTGTTTTGTGCTAATAGCTTGTCCTTTCATGATGTGAATCATCACTGGCTTGTTCATAACCTGAGGTGGTACCACAGTGTTATGGCTGTTAGCAACCTGGCAGACCTCTGGTATGGTCTGTCCAGCCTTAAGGTTCTCTGTGGTTAACACAGGAGAGTCCTTTGTGGCTGTATCTAGTGACCACAGTGCATTGTTGTTGATGTCCACTCGGACACCTAATCTTACCAAAATGTCGGAGCCTATGTAGGTTGCATGTGGTAAGTTCGGGACTACGAGGAACGGGTGATCCAGTTCTCGTTGGTTCCAGATTAGTTTCAGGTCAATGATCCCTTTGGCGGTCATTACCTGTTTATCGTTGGGGTCTAACGAAAAGCGGAAAGCTTTTTTGTTCATTCCTAGACCCAACTGTTTCTTAACCAAGGTTCCATAGACAGCTTGGCTGATCGCTGATTTCTCCGTCCAAGGAGATAGAACAGCATCATCGGTGTGGGATCCTTGGATCTCAACACCTTTGACTACCTGTGGTAGGTAGTGTTCGGTGAGCGCCAACTGTTTCAGCTCGCAGAGGGGGCTCTCTTGTTGGGCCTCTTCTGCCTCACCTATTTTGGAAGGTTCACTTACCGGGATTGTGCTCTCGGTTGAGGATTCCCTTGTGCCTTCTGAGGTACCTGCTGTTAAACAGTCAGTGTCACCTTGTGTAGGCATATCGATCGGCAGTGGTTGGCTCACTCTGGTCCACATTGTTTGATCGCCATAATCTATAATCGCGTCAAAGCGGTTTATAAAGTCTTGGCCAACCAAAAATGGGAATGAGTCAACGGTGGACACGTGTACCGGGTGGTACAATGTCGTTTCACCAATCTGCATGTGAACCATGGCTATAGCTGTCAGGGTTGTACTCGTATCCGAGAGGCCCTGCAAGACTATAGCACATTCTTTGAGGGGTATTTCCCTGTCAACACCGTTAGCAGCTAGCCGTAGCTCTTCCAACAGTGTGGGTGACATAATGGTTATGTCTGCCCCACCATCCAAGAGGGCCTCTTTTGTGAGGACCCCTTCCAACGTGATGGACAGGTAAGCTTTCTTAGCGGGCCCCTTTCTGATAATGTTACACAGGAACCTATCAGGTTTTCTCCGACGTTTATCACGTCTACCCCTGACTGTGTGACTTTCATTTATCAGTACTGGTAGTGCAGACACACATGGGTCTGAGTGTTCAGTTTGTGGCGAGCCACTATCATTGGTGAGTGAGCTTTCCCCCCCTTTTCCAGACGAGGGGTTCTCGGACTCCGTAACAACGATGTCATGGATACATTTAACGTTCTGTTGACTGTCACACCCCGGACTGTCAATGATTTGACTGTCGTTACCCTGATTGCCAGTATCCTGACCATCAGTATCTTGGTGATTGTCATCAATTGTGGCATTGATGTTATTTGTGTGCTCAGAGTTACTATCAATGATAGTGCTACACATCACACCAGGTTTGTTCTCATTTTTTGTATTACCCCACACTTCGAACATCTGACGTATGTTCTCCATGTCTTCTGGGGACAGAGGGCTACGGCCTTTCCTCTGGAACTTTTGCGATTTTTTGCCTGTCTCGGACTGTTCTGTTCGAGGGGTAGGAGGGGCTTGTCCTTGACTTGGGGGTTCCTGTCGGGACCACCCATTGTTATATGGTTTACTCTTGTGACCATCTTTCTTATCCTTAGGACGTGCACCCCCCTTTTGATATCGTCTTCCGAACTCTGGGTCTTGTCTGAGCCACTTCGGGTCATAGTTCCAGCGGACACCTTCGCTACGTGTTTTGTCAGGTCGAAAATTCTGTTTTTTCTCACCTTTTGTAGGAAAAGGAGTCGTTTTCCGCGCCCCTTCCAGCTCTAGTGAGTTGGATTTGACCATCTCACCCGGGCACACCTCAAAGGGTGTTTTGTTTGGTGTGCGACCTGTAAAAACATCTATCGCACACTCTCTTATTTCATCGATGGACCTCCGTTTGTAGTTCGCGCTGACATGAACTTTCTCCCTTATGTCAGGGCAGAGGTTTTGGCTGAAAATATACTTAAAC
The DNA here is from genome assembly GCA_038048925.1 of Garcialebias charrua. Classification (NCBI taxonomy): domain Eukaryota; kingdom Metazoa; phylum Chordata; class Actinopteri; order Cyprinodontiformes; family Rivulidae; genus Garcialebias; species Garcialebias charrua. Next base: position 4,310 of record JBBPBX010027352.1, on the reverse strand, counting down.
CCTACCTCCTCCTCCATTTCAGGTTCGCATCTGTCGCCGAAATAGGCACGGAATATTCGGTCATAATATGACCTTGGGTGTTCATTCCTACCTTGCTTGATGTCAGCTGCTGCTATGATGCCATCGGGCCCCGTGCAAGGAGTAAACTCCTTTATCAGCGCAGCACAGAGAAGACTGTAGTCTTTCATCACTGCTTCTCGTTGACGCTTCATGAAAGCATGCACTGTCCTGTCCGATGTTAACCTTAACAGACAGATTCTATCATCAGCTGTAGCTTCTGGGAAGCGTTGAAGCTGGAAATCAAGGTCATCGAGATAGATCTTGGTTTCATGTGAGCCCATCGGGCCAGGAGCGAAGGTTTGAATGCTTTTAGCCATATTCCGTAGTTCAGCCATTGATAGAGGTATTTGTGGGTTATTATCAGATCCACTTACCGGTGCATCCGGTGGGATTGTCGGTTTTAGAGGCCCTAAGGGACGGCGTGGTGGTTTAGGTGATGGAGTTGATGTTCTAGGCGGTGGTGTTGGAGGTCTGGGCTCATCTAGAGACTGACCCTTAATTAATGCCAGACGTTTTTTCTTTTCTTGGTTTAATTTGTATTCAGTCGAGGCCAGCTTCTCCCTGCACTCTTTTAATTCCGCTCGGTCGTCTATAGACTCGCGTTGTAAGGCACAACACCGACTGTGGAGTTCTTCTTTTTCAAGAACGGCCGCATCATGTTGAGCATTAATCCTGAGATTTTGCTGTTTGGTCGCCTCGTATAACTTTAAAGTATGATCTTGGCATTTCATGAGGTCATCCCGTGTCTCCCTTGTCTCCTGTAAACTTTTAGTTAAACGTTCAATCTCAGCCTGTTTAAGATCGCAAACCAGTTGAGTCGTATCGTTCGCCTGAGACTGTTTTAGTGACTGAACCTCCACCTGCAGTTTTTCAGCTTCAGCTCGAGCTAGTTGTAAATCAACATTTAATGTTGATCTTTCCGCCTTACGTTTTCTTTGTTCACGCTTCAAATCATGCTCTAGAGCTGAATTTTCTCTGACTTCCTGGTCCAACCTTGCCTTTAGTAACAGGGCCAGCTTTGCTAAGCGCTCCATACTGACCTTTTTTGCTTCCTTTTTCGAGCCACCGCTTGCCACTTTTGTCAGCTCAGAGCATAACGTTGGTGGATTCATTTCAGGCATCGTTTTACCATAATCTGTAAATTTTTCTGCAAGCTGTCCTAAAACCTTATCAATCCAGTCTGGCTCATCAACTTCAGCCTTTTGATCCGGGCCTTGAGGATCAGGGTCCACTGGCTCTGGATCTGATTCTGCATCTGACTCTTTGTCCGATTCAGGATCTGATTCAGGGTCTGGTTCAGGATCTGATTCAGGATCTGATTCAGGAGGATTCACCTCTGGGTCTGCACCTGAGTCTGTGACCAGCGCCATATCTACTTCTTCTTTGTCTGCCATCGTGATGTTTTGATTTTGTTTGAATCAAAATTTAGCAGATTTGTTTAATTCTTTTTTCCAAGAGAATGTATCTGGAGCGAGAAGTGTACTTTTTGTTTGTTATTTTAAATTCTTTTATATATAAAATAAGCAAAAATGTTTGTCTGTACCTCTGTTATTCTAAATTTTTTATTTAAAATAAACAGGATTTTCTGTTAGTGTACAGAACAATTTTTAAGCTGGTAATTTCACCATAAAAATGAAGACTTTTATTATCTGTTGAGACAACTCATCTATTAACGTCCAACAGGAGGCGGATTCAAGTCTTATGTTATCACCTTTTATTCAGTATCTGAAAATAAAAACAACCCTTTAGAGTTAGTATCTAGTGTGACCGTGATAACTGCTCCAACTGCGTTCTTGTCAGGGACAAATTTATGTTGGTAGACAGTTTTGATGGCGTCAGATGAGTTTTTAAGCTTCTAATGAAACCTCTTTTCACCGTGTGTGTGTGAACTGCTTGTCACCCAAAGTGCACCAGGAAATGACGACAAGAATGGGCGGGCCAACGCAGCGTGCGTAGCGCGTCACCAGCTTCGTACGTGAGCGAGGCGGAGCTCGCTACAAGATACGTGACGTCAACAAATCAATCACAGCGTTTGCAGTGCATTACCCATGCATTCATGGTGAATGTAGTTTTCTTACCTTCGACCAATGTAGTGCCGGAAATGACGACAAAGTGGGCTGTCGCAACGCCGTGCGTTCCCACATCAGCGAATCAGCGTTCGCTACGAGAATGATTGACAGCTCACAGCACTCGTTTCATCCAATCACAGCTCATAAACAGACATGCAGGACACGTCTTTTTAACGTTAGCTTGCACAGCAGACCACAACTTTATAGACTCTTAAAACAACTCAAACGCTACAAATTAACTTCCCAAAATTCTGAAACATGCGGCGAACACACCTAGACAGGCCAACTTAGTTACGCTCAGTAACACAGCACTGCAGCTGTTGAACAAACACGGACTCTCTCGGAGCGCGTCAAGGTCGGTTCTGGTCCACTTTTAGTGGAGCAGAAAACTCGGGTCTGAACCCATTCGACAACGTTCTAACAGTAATATGCTTCTTTGACCTGCTCTAAAATGTAAAATACCACAACAGCAATCTTGTAGATGTTAAATTAGCTTTCAGGTTCTATGACTCGGCGGTCATTTCAACAAAGCGTTGTACAGGAGTCCGTGCGTGAACTGGATCGGAACCAGAACCCCCACAGACCACGGGCTGACAAAACTTCACCTGAATGCTTCCAACAGCGTGTAACAGAGTTGAAACGATAATAATCTCACAGCTTCAAATGATAAAAACATGCAGAATCTGCCTGTCTTGACACTTCCAGCCAAAATTATTATCCTTAGAGTTTAAAACTTGGATCCTAATATGCAAACATGACGTTACAGTTCATGAGAGACCACAGATTTATCAATAAACTTTCAGAAACCGGTACGAGGGCCACCAGATGTAAAGGATTATGAGGAGGTCAATATTAATACTGACCTCTTTACCTTAATTAATTTACTTATTCAGATTGAATAGTAATTTCACGGATTCTTTTCTTTTTCAGTTTACCCAATATTTCTGTGATCTTTACGATGGATAAATAAACAAAGCCATTAAGTGACACAGACGTTAACTTAGTTGGTATGCCAGGCGACACTACCATTTATTTAAAATAAATCACTAAATTAACACCATTACACTTGATTGATATGATTTCACTTTCTTTCAATTTAATACGTCAGCACACTTAAATTCAACACAACAGACTTCAATACTGGATGTTAACATATTTAGTCTGTGGGCTCTTTAGCTTAAAATAGTTTCCAGCTTTAGCTTAAAATAGTTTCCAGCTTAGAATTGAGGGAAAGGAGAGGAGGAAAGATTTAAGAAGAATTGGGAGGTTAAGAGAGGAAGTTTATCTTGCATTTATGAAACCAGATGACACTCTTCCATACGCGTCCAGCTAAGATATCATCACACCTCCAGCAAGCAAACAGCGGCTCCTTTACCTTAAGACGTCCGCCTCGGTTCTGGTAAAGAGCTGTGATCAGCCTTGGACGAACGAGTCGTCGGTCCCGCAAGTCCAAGCTGGACTCCACACGTGTTTACCTTGTCGGTGTCGGTGATACTCGCTTTCGTCGGCAGAAGCCGTGGCAGTCGTGGTTTTTGGCTCAAGATAACTTATTCCAGGAAGGAATAACAAAGTTTTGAGCTTACGCTCATTCGACGTGGACTCATAACAGCAGGTTATCAGTCCTTAGCTGAAGACGAAGGTCGTTAGCTCTTGACCAAACGTACCCCAGCTCTTTGGGAAAGGTTCACATCTCTTTGAAGTTCCCAGAAACTCTGAAGCGTTTCAGCAAAACTTAGAACTTAAAGAAGGATCATGAGATGAGAGATGAGACTTGTGTCTCTTTCATTGGTCCACGGACCAGTTGAGCCGTTCACTTGTGTTATCAGAGTACAAGGCCACAACTAGCAGCAGAGAGAAATGTTTAGGAAAAGACAGACTCATAGACTCCAAGAGGAAAAACACTTGGATTAGCGTCTTAACACTTCTAAAACAAATCTGAAAAGCACAGTTTGACATAAAATTCAACTATGACACCATTATATGGTCAAGTAACACAGTAATACTACATATTAACAGAATAACAGCAGCTTAAAAGCACACATCATGAAAATGACAAAAGTTATTCTTTTGATTACATTAGAATAAAATCAAAGATAGAAATAGTCTCTTTTGGTGACTATATTCTCAGATTATAACTAATGGAATTGATTTGTAGTAAATGTCTTGCTTTACTGAGAGGTC
>JBBPBX010027351.1:0-37357 GCA_038048925.1 Garcialebias charrua | reverse complement strand
CTGCTGACCTCAACTCGGGATGTTGTGAGTCGGTGGGCGGAATACTTCGAAGACCTCCTCAATCCTACTGGCACGTCTTCCACTGAGGAAGCGGAGCCTGGGGACTTTGGGTCGGGTTCTCCGATCTCTGGTGCTGAGGTCGCCGAGGTGGTTAAAAAGCTCCGCGGTGGCAAGGCTCCGGGGGTGGATGAGATTCGCCCGGAGTTCCTTAGGGCTCTGGATGTTGTAGGGTTGTGTTGGCTTACGCGACTCTGCAATATCGCGTGGACATCGGGGGCAGTTCCCTTGGATTGGCAGACTGGGGTGGTGGTTCCCCTATTCAAAAAGGGGGACCGTAGGGTGTGTTCCAACTATAGGGGGATCACACTCTTAAGCCTCCCTGGTAAGGTCTATTCAGGGGTTCTGGAGAGGAGGGTCCGTCGGATAGTCGAACCTCGGATTCAGGAGGAGCAATGTGGTTTTCGTGCTGGTCGTGGAACACTGGACCAGCTCTACACCCTCAACAGGGTCCTGGAGGGTGCGTGGGAGTTTGCCCAACCAGTTTACATGTGCTTTGTGGACTTGGAGAAGGCATTCGACCGCGTCCCTCGGGGGGTTCTGTGGGGGGTACTCCGGGAGTATGGGGTACCAGGCCCTTTGATAAGGGCTGTTAGGTCCCTGTACGACCGGTGTCAGAGCTTGGTCCGCATTGCCGGCAGTAAGTCAGGCTCGTTTCCAGTGAGAGTTGGACTCCGCCAAGGTTGCCCTTTGTCACCGATTCTGTTCATAACTTTTATGGACAGAATTTCTAGGCGCAGCCAAGGTGTTGAGAGGATCCGTTTTGGTGGCCTTAGAATCGCTTCTCTGTTTTTTGCAGATGATGTGGTCCTACTGGCTTCATCAGTTCGTGATTTACAACTTTCACTGGAGCGGTTTGCAGCCGAGTGTGATGCGGCCGGGATGAGGATCAGTTCCTCCAAATCCGAGGCCATGGTCTTGAGCCGGAAAAGGGTAGCATGCCCTCTCCGGGTCGGGGAGGAGGTCCTGCCCCAAGTGGAGGAGTTTAAGTATCTCGGGATCTTGTTCACGAATGAGGGAAAACTGGAGCGTGAGATCGATAGGCGGATAGGTGCAGCGTCCGCAGTGAAGCGGGCGCTGTACCGGTCTGTCGTGGTGAAGAGAGAGCTGAGTCAAAAGGCAAAGCTCTCAATTTACCGATCGATCTACGTTCCCACCCTCATCTATGGTCATGAGCTTTGGGTTGTGACCGAAAGAACAAGATCTCGGATACAAGCGGCTGAAATGAGTTTTCTCCGCAGGGTGGCTGGACTCTCCCTTAGAGATAGGGTGAGAAGCTCAGTCATCCGGGAGGGACTCGGAGTAGAGCCGCTGCTTCTCCACATCGAGAGGAGCCAGTTGAGGTGGCTCGGGCATCTGGTTAGGATGCCTCCTGGACGCCTCCCTGGTGAGGTGTTCCGGGCATGTCCCACCGGGAGGAGACCCAGAGGAAGACCCAGGACGCGCTGGAGGGACTATGTTTCTCGGCTGGCCTGGGAACGCCTTGGGATTCCCCCGGAGGAGCTGCTCCAAGTGGCTGGGGAGAGGGAAGTCTGGGCCTCCCTACTTAGGCTGCTACCCCCGCGACCCGACCCCGGATAAGCGGAAGAAGATGGATGGATGGATGGATTGATCATTTGGATTATTGATCATCTGGTTTATTGACCAACTGGATTATTGACCATCTGGGTTATTGATCATCTGGATTATTGATCATCTGGTTTATCGACTATCTGGATTATTGACCATCTGGGTTATTGATCATCTGGATTATTGACCATCTGGATTATTGACTATCTGGATTATTGACCATCTGGATAATTGATCATCTGAGTTATTGATTATCTGGATAATTGATCATCTGGTTTATCGACCAACTGGATTATTGACCATCTGGATTATTGACTATCTGGATTATTGACCATCTGGATTATTGATCATCTGAGTTATTGATTATCTGGATAATTGATCATCTGGATTATCAACTATCTGGATTATTGACCATCTTGATTTTTGATCATCTGGATTATCAACTATCTGGATTATTAATCATCTGGATTATTGACCATCTTGATTATTGATCATCTGGATTACTGACCATCTGGGTTATTAATAATCTGGATTATCAACTATGTGGATAATTGATCATCTGGATTATCAACTATCTGGATTATTGATCATCTGGATTATTGACCATCTTGATTATTGATCATTTGGATTACTGACCATCTGGGTTATTGATAATCTGGATTATCGACTATCTGGATTATTGTCCATCTGGATTATCAACTATCAGGATTATAGATCATCTGGGTTATTGATCATCTGTAGTTTCTATTAAAGATTCAGACGAAGTTCTGCTTTAAAAACAATAGAAATCATCAAAAGACAAACAGCTGCTCACACATCTAAGTGAACTCACCTGGGAAGGCGTGCATGGGAGGTCTAACTCCTGGAGGATATCCCAGAAGGCTTTGCTGCTGTGGCAACGGAGGAGGAAATGATGTCATACCAGGAAGCGTGGCTGAAATTAGACGAGACGTTGGAGGGTCTGTTGGATCTTAGTGAGGACTCCTGCTGACTTCTGAATGTTTGATCATCAGGATGTTACCTTGTGCTAGAGGGGGGAGGGGCTTGTTCGCAGGTAGAGTGGGTCTCTTGGCATCCAACAGGAAGTTGTTAAAGTACTCCACTTCCTGTCTGACGACGACGACCTTATCGCCGTGTTTGTTCAGGATGTGTTTACGCACAAACTCTGGAGCCTGAAGGACGACAAATTAACCTGGTCACCATGGTAACCAGGTAAGAGCCGACACCGGAGGGGAGGGGCTAAACTCACCTTGAACTTCTTCCCGCTCAGAGGACAGAGCCACTTGTCTTTACTGAGCTCCTGAGTGTTGGTCGACAGAAACTTCTCCACCTGGAAACATGAAGAGGGAGGAGCTTACAGATGGCCAGGTAGGCCACAGTGGTACCTGTGGAAACAGGAAGAGGGAGGAGCCTAACAGACAGACCTCCTGTTCTGGGTCTTTCTTCCCGAGGCGAACAGCTTCATCTTCACTCAGTTTCTCTGACGGCGAGAGCAGAGGAGCCAGACGTTCCTCACACATCCTCAGGTGTTCGCTCACTGTCCAATCAGAGCGCAGCAACAGCGTCAGCACCACCTTCACTCACCTGACCTGACTGTGTGTGTGTGTGTGTGTTCTGACCCTCGGTGGGGGTGATCTTGGCCACAGGTAGGGGTCCTCGGACGTGGATGAGCCCGCAGCGGTGAGGCATCTCGTCCTCGGCAGGATACTCACAGAAGTTGTAATAATCCACGGAGTGGACGAGCCGCAGGTAGAGCAGCAGCCGGTCCAACACCTGGACACACACACACACACACACAGCCAGCTCACACACACACACGCAGCTGAAACCACCACAAGGACAAAAAACCTCGGCTCCGCCCACCTTCAGCAGCTGCTCGTCCGTCTCCACGGGAACCTCGGAGGAGGCGGGGTTTTTGGGGTCTCCTGGATCTTCACCATTCCTCCCCGAGGCTCCGATAAGCTCCTCCTCCTCGGCGCTCACCTCTTCGATCAGGTAGTCAGTGATGTTCTTCAGGACCGGGTTGGTCTCCGTCTGAGACGCACACACACGCACACACACACACACACACACACACACACACACACACACACACACACACAGAGGTGACGTTAAAGGACTGGTGTTGTCTTGAGCGTCTTCGTGAAGCCGACAGGTGACTCAGGACTTGGAGTTGGACCGGTCCGTACCTGCCCGGCCCACAGCGCCCCCTTCTGGTCCAGACTGTGGACGAGCCGGGCCGACAGGCGGATGTCGTTCCTCACCACGGGCTTGTGGTGGGTGAGTCCGTTGACGCTGCGCACGCGCCGACACAGGTCCCTGTTGACCACCGGGGACAGCTCGCAGTCTCTGAGCTGAGAGGACAGGGGGGACACGTTAAGCGGACTCTTCCTGTCCGTCGGTTCTGATCGTGGCGCCGTGGGCTCACCCTGATGTTCTGAAGGCTCCAGCAGGTCTCCTTGATGTTGGTGCTGCGGTCGAACGTCACCCAGCACCGCCTGAAGAAGCTGAAACACACAGAACCTGCTCAGGCCCGGTTCAGACACACACACAGCTCTACTGATCCGAACAACAACACGTACCCCCGCTCAGCCTGAGGGTCCGACAGCGCCACCCGCAGAAAGCCCGGGTACCTGCGACACAACTGAACAGACACAAGCGGGTCAGGAAGAGGGTTCTAAACTACAGTTGGACTCCAGAACCTCAGAATGTGGACCCATTAGTTAATCTTATGTAAAGAAATAAAAGTCTGGCTCTTGATTAGAAACTTGATGTTCTGATTTTATTTTTTATTTATTTATTTTTATTTATTTATTTTTATTCATTTTAAATATAAAACACAAAAAAAACAATTACAAAGTACCGGTATATGAAGATAAAAAACAAGATTAAAAATGAAAGGAAGCAGAAGAAGAATAAAATTCTAATATATCTGCCCCTTCTTTAAACAAAAATCCATTCAAACAATCAGTTCAAACAATGATTATGAACACAATTAATAACTCATAGCAATTTGCCGATTTATATTACCGGTACATTTAGTATTTTAACATTTATATACATCTTTTTAGAAATTTCTTCCTTATCATTTTCTTAAATAAAGACAGACTTAGCTGTTCTGACATCATTTTCCAAACTATTCCATAAACCATCTGATGTCACGAGGCTCAATGAGATTTACCTGACTAAATAAAGGTTGAATGAATGTTCTGATTGGACCACAACTGATTTTTCCACATACCGGTATTTTTAGACCAATTTTTGGCTGAGATATGACCGTTTCCATTCATACTGACTGAAAAAACTTGAGCAAAGGACCCTCTAGGCCAGAGCTGCTCATAACGTCGATCGCGAGCTACCGGTCGATCGCAGCGTGACATTATTTTTATTTATTTTTCTCGCAGCGTGACATTAAAAAATTGTCAGCCAATCAAACATCCCGTCACTTGATTGACATACACGGCAACCAATCAGATGAGAGCTTTAGGTCATTGCTCATGCAGCTTCTGAAAAACAATGGCGCGAAGGTGAAACGCAGCAAAACATACAAGCGAAAACAATCAGATTTCGGACTGTTCATGGAAAATACGACATCGACTTCCCACCGAAAAGCCAGCTGAGAAAGAGAAAGGTGGAGGAACTAAAATCCCTGTTCGGACAGCAGCAACTTCAAAGCGAAACGCCGCCACCATCTTCCGGGTGAGTGACGCTGTGATGTTTCTCTGCACGCTTAAACATACTGGTTGGGAGTTGACGTGGCTTTATTATTCAAATCATACGAGACACTTTTCATACAGCATAACCTCCTTGACTACTCTCCGTTCTCTGCACGTTTCCCTGTCCCGCAGCGCGAGCGTTTGCATAACACACTTTCGCGCTGCGTTCAGGGACAGACTGTAAAACAAATGTAAAAGCACCGCTGTATAAATTAAATCTCTCCTTACCAAAAGAGCCATTTTTATGCCTTCCTTCACTAAATTAAACGTGTCCAGAGCCATAACAACCTGCTACAACTGTGGTTATCAACTGGTGGCCTGTGGGCCACTTTAGATTCGCTGGAGGGGGCTTTTGTAGAGATGACATTATAAAGTAAAAAATATCTAATGATTTTTCAACATTTATTAAAGTAAAAGACCAGATTCTTATAACATATAATGGGGATCAGTTTCTACCATCTTTTTTTAAATAAATTTTAAAAAATCTATATTGCTGTTACCACCACCCCATTTGGTCCCTGCGGGTGACCAGGTGCCCGCGGGCACCACGTTGGTGACCCCTGATTTATTATATGTGTTGTGCAATATTGGCTTATTCAGTTATGCAAGGTACATCAACATACATTGTACATAAAAAGAATCCTTAATACATTTGAAGATATTTATATGTTTTGCATTTTTGTATTGGGCAGATCTTTTTGACTTGGTTGTTTTATAAGTAGCTCACATGCTGAAAAAGTGTGAGCACCCCTGCTCTAGGCTTTTGACGACTACCGGTGTACCTGTACGGATTTTTAGAGCAAAAAAAGTCCTGCTGCATGGACAGCGTGTGCACGCACATCATGCTGCAATTTAAAGATAAAATTAAAGTGTTTAACTCCATTCCTGCCGTCATCCTGGGAGGTTTGACCAAAGTGTTGCAGCCTCTGGACATTTCTGTGAGCCAGAGCTTCAAAGCAGCTCTGCGCCGCCTTTGGGAGGAGTGGACGGAGAGCACAGCTTCACGGCTACGGGACGGATGCGCCACACGATGTTCCAGCAGGTCCTCGGATGGATGGATAAAGCGTGGACCTCAGTTACTAAAGAATCCATCCGCCTGGGTTCAGGAAGGCCGATATGTTAGATGGAGTTGCAGCTGATGTGAAGGACTTCGACAGCCCCGGGAAGAAAGAGGCAGCACTGCATCAGTTACCTCAGGAGTTGGTGGAACTCTTTGCCAGCGACACAGAAGATGAAGAATTCAACGGGTTTGAATAAAATAAATAAATACAGTATTTTCCGGTGTATAAGTCACACCTTTTTGCCTAATTTCCATGTCCTACGACTTATAGGGTGAAGCAACTTATTTATGGATTTTCCCCCATATTTTTAGACCAATTTTTGGCTGAGATATGACCGTTTTTCATTTTGGAAAAAAAAATAAGTGCAGTACCACTTTCGGCCACTAGGGTCCATCGACCGTTCCCAGCTCATGTGTCCAAGGCAGCCTCCTCTGGTCGGACTGACTGTCGCTGCCCGGCCTCCTGCTCTGGAGGTAAGAACTACTGTTAGCTCAGTATTTGTTAGCAAACTAAGTCAAGAACCACAGGACAGATTTTGATGAAACTTAAAGAAAGTGATCACTGGATGCACGTTTACAAACTGTTAGCTGTTGGAGATGTTCGAGCGAAAATTCAATTTATTTACAATTTATTTTCGAAGCACGCGTGACCGTTTGGAAGACCGTCAAAGCGAAACAATTTAAATCCAGCTGATTTGAACATTATGTTAATTTTTAAAGGAAAAGTTAAGCTCAGAAACACTTTTGCTATATATTGTCAGCAAACAAATATATATTTTTAGGGGTTTATCTTGCTAAATTTTAAAGAGATGCATGTCTGTTGCTGCGCATGCTCGTTTTGCTGAGACGCCGTAGCGAAACAAATTTTTAAATCCAGCTCATTTCACAATTACGTTCATTTATTGAGGAAAAGTTCAGCTAAGACACTTCTTTGCTATAAATTTCAGCAAACAAACAATTGTTTTTAAGTGTTAGTCTTGTTAAAAGTCCTACCGTGCACGCTCCTGTGGCCGCCATTTGGCTGTCGATCCATTTTGGGCAAAACACCGGGGCACAGATTTCCGGGTTGTCAGCGGTGACGTAGGTGCGACTTATGGGCAAAGCGACATATTTATGGATTTTTCCAATTTATTGGACATAATTGGACAGTGTGACTTATAGGGCGGAAAATACGGTTGGGCGGGTGAGCGTGTAGTAATTTTAAAGCCGCTTTATTTCATCTGCGTCATTTTGCCATGTTTCAACCGTCAAAGTGCATTTATTAAGAAAAGTTAAACCGAGACACACTTTTACTTTAATGTCGAGCAAACTAATATTTTTTTGTAGGTGGTTATCTTGTTAAATTTTAAAGAAATGCAGCGGCTCCTCTGGCTGCGCGTGCACTCTTCGCAGCACATCTCAGCAGCAGGTGACGCTGGGTGAAGCAAGCCATGTCGTAGATCCCTCCGTGATCTACCGGTGGTGCCGGGAGAGTCGTTCGGTCCGGCTGCCTTAGAAGCGCTCGAACGGACCGTCCAAGCACGACATACAAGGCGGCAGTTTTCGACCCTTAGCAGGGCGATGCCCCTCTCCACCTCCGAGGCGCCCGTCGGCTGTCTCCAGATTTCGTCCGCCTCAGGGTCCTTGCCCTTGTATAGACCATCAGAGACCCAACAGGACCTTTCGTGAGTCGATCTGCCAACCAGCTGGGCAGGTTCGGACCAGGGGCTCAGGCCGCTGTCCCCCCACACACACACACACTGCCCCTAGAGGCCATGAAGGGGGGCGGCTGTCGGATATTTCTCCCACCAGCAGCTCAGTGTCTGGGCTGCTCACACCGTGGACGCATGGGTGATTGCTACTGTGACCCATGGTTACTGGCTACAGTTCTGACGGTGGCCTCGCATCTCACACCTGGTCAAGATGACTGTAATCACCACCCGGTGAAGGCCCGAGCACTAAACCAGGAGCTTTCCATACTCCTGGCCAAGGGTGCAATCGAGGTAGTGAACCTTCTGCGACAACCCAAAGGCTGTTCCTCAACTTACTTACAAGTAATTGTATCAGTCACTCGGGTGGTACCCTTAGGCCTGCTGTCTCTTCGCCCCATGTAGAGGTGGCTTAACAACTTTCGCCTGGATGCCAGGCTACACAGGCATCGCAAACTCGCAGTGCCATGGCCATGTCTTCATGCCCTGACTCCATGGAAGGACGAAGATTATCTGTCCAGGGGTGTCCCTATGGGGGTGGTAGTGTGTCACAGGGATGTGGTCACGACAGATGCCAGCTCCACAGGATGGGGCGCTGTGTGGCAACATAAAACGGTTCAGGCCCACTGGGGCCAAGGGGACAGCTCCAGGCATATAAATGTACTGGAGCTGCGTGCATTGCATTTGGCACTCAAGAACTTCCCGTCCCACCTGGAAGGGGGGCATGTCCTCGTTCGGTCAGGTCAAGACCTCTGTTGTCTACCACATCAACCACTAAGGGGGCACCAGGTCAGCACAGCTTCTCGGTGTGTCCAGGGTGCTCTTGGAATGGGCCTCCACTTGTCTGTCCACCCGACGGATGTCATACTACCAGGGCGACACAATCAGGTCGCAGATTTTCTCTCCCGCCAGGGGTCTGCTCCGGGAGAGTGGTCCCTCCACAGCGACATAGTGCAAATGATCTGGGTCCGTTTTGGTCAAGCGGAGGTGGACCTGTTTGCGACAGGGGAGTCAACCCAGTGTCCCCTATGGTACTCCCATACATGGGCGTCTGGTGTGCTGGGCCGGGACGCGCTGGCTCACCCTTGGCCAAGGGTCCTTCTTTATGCCTTTCCACCCCTTTTTCCGAGTTGGCCAACCCTTCACAGAGTCCTAGCGGAGGGCCACAGACTGCTATTGGTGGCTCCATATTGGCCAGCACGACCATGGTTCCCGGTACTAGGGAGTTCGTCAGGACGTTCCGTGGCGTCTTCCGACTAGGAGGGACTTGCTGTATCAGCTGTGGGGGTTGCTATGACACCCCAATCCTCACGTCTTCAGCTGTGGTTGTGGCCGTTGCAAGTAGACCTGAAGTGGCTCTCGTGCAAGACGGCCTTTCTGCTGGCTATTGCCTCAGCAAGAGGGTTGGTGAGTTGCATGCCTTTTCAGTCAGCCCCTCATGTCTCAGATGGGGCCCTGAGGGCTCTGGGTTACCTTGTGGCCAAACATTGCCTGTGTACCAAACGTCTTATCCCACTCTCACCGTAACCAACCATTAAGGCTGGCACATTTTCAACCTACACCTGGAGAGGGGTCTGGATTGCTGTGCCCAGTGAAGGCACTGGAGAAGTACGTTGCAGCTACTGCTGCTATACGGCATCAGACCAGCTGTTTGTGTGTTACGGGGGCCCTAGACTGGGCTACCCTCTTTCCAAGCAGTGCCTCTCCCACTGGATCGTGGACATCATCTGCCATGCCTATGCAGCGGGACACCATCCCCCGCCAGTCGGCGTGAAGGCACACTCTACCAAGAGCGTTTCCGCTTCCTGGGCTGCCCTGAGAGGGTTCTCACTGGAGGCAATATGTGCTTCAAGCACGTTCACCAGATTCTACAAGGTTAACGTGGTCACCCCTCATCCCCTGGGCCAGGTTCTTCTGCAAGGGTCCTCTGGGCTTCCTCAGTGAGGTATGTGCTCAGGATTCCTTGTGACATTGTTGATACTAGTCATTCAGTGCTTTCAGCACCGCCCTCTGGCGGTCAGGAGGGATGAAATAGAACGAAAGTTACGAATGTAACTACGGTTCTATGAATCCCGGATGACCGCCAGAGCTTCTCTGTCACTCAGAATCCTTGCTTTACGCGAGAAGATTCTGTAGGACTGAATTAACGGATAACGCTAGGCTATTTAGCCTCTTGATTGCTTATCTGGTCAAACCTGTGTGACATCGTTGATATAATTACTCGAACAACGCATGCGCGAAGGGAATATTCAGTGCTTTCAGCATCGCCCTCTGGCGGTCATCCGGGATTCATAGAACCGTAGTTACATTCGTAACTTTCGTTTTATTTTGCATCATTTAGTTTTATTTTGAATCATTTAGTTTTATTTTGAATCAATACATAGTTCCCAGACACGCCCCCAGTATTGCGCAATACCGGTTTTGCACCATATCTAAAGGCAGAAAGGCAAGATGAAAGGCAAGATGGCCAACAAGCAGACGCGAACAACCAGAGCAAAAACACGAGTAAACTGTCTCAATCATATCTAACCAGCTAAAAAAAGGTTGAACTAAAATAACACACAGCCAGCACAAACAGTCCAAGCTGAACACGGACCAGAACCAGCACTTTTGAGTGTTACCGTGTTGGAGGTTAGCATAGAGTTAGCACTGGGGCCGAGGGTCCGTCGAGCTCAGACACGAACAACCAGAGCAAATTATACGGACAAAAACAGAGCTACCACAGCTTCGCCAAGGAACAAGAGAAAATGGCAGTGGTCGGAGTTAAATGAGTTTGAGAAGAAATCATGGCAGACGAATCGGACAACTAGTCACAAGTTACTCTGATATCATTAATTATTTAATTACTACGAGAAGCGCACACCGGCTTCACAGCTTTGAATCCAAAAAAGATGTGTAAACTGTCTCAATCATATCTAACCAGCTAAAAAAAGGTTTAACTAAAATAACACACAGCCAGCACAAACAGTCCAGGCTGAACACGGACCAGAACCAGCACTTTGAGTCTTACCGTGTTGGAGGTTAGCATAGAGTTAGCACTGGGGCCGAGGGTCCGTCGAGCTCAGGTCAGACGGCGTTTAACCGTCGCGGTTGCGGGGGCACATCCCATGGGACCGACGCGTCGCCCGCACGACTTGGCTCCGGTCCTCCTTCTCCAACTGGGACGGTTTCCCCCGCCGGTGTTCTGGTGGACCGAGGCCATTGTCGCGTTAGCGAGATGCTAAGCTAACAGCATGCAAGACGGTTTGCTAAATAATGAAGAAAAAAAAACCCAGCTCTAACACACAGACAGTTGTACTCTAACATTGTTCTGACATAGTTTCACAAAATGATTTATGTAGAATATTTTGTTTACCGGCCAAAAGTACGACGTCTTCCAGAGCAGATCCAAAGCCAGACTCAGAGAGTGAAGGAGCTGCAGTCCAGCTTCTCCGATGAGATAAATCCTTCCCGTTTACTTTTTTTTTGATTAACTGAAACCTGCGCGTTGCCCAAACGTCTACCCGAATGGAACACCCACTGACACAACACGAAGTAACCATTGCAATTAATTAGAAATTAACAAAAAGAACAACGTGAAAAATGGACATCTATCAGAACGCGCTCCAACTGCAGCATAGCCTACCTGAGAGAGGGTCAAAAAGGACAACCCACAGATGTGACGTCACATGGGAACTATGTATTAGTTTTATTTTGAATCATTTAGTTTTATTTTGAATCATTTTGTTTAATTTTGCATCATTTAGTTTTATTTTGAATCATTTAGTTTTATTTTGCATCATTTAGTTTTATTTTGCATCATTTAGTTTTATTTTGCATCATTTAGTTTTATTTGTGCTGTATGATTTGTAAAACTGCATCAAAGCCCGAGACCGGCCCCAATCCGGGTCGGTCCGGGTCAGGTTAGAAATGACCGCTCTTCTCTGCGGCTGTAACTATCTAAAGTTTTTCATGTCGGCTGATGAGGCAGATACGTCTCACGAAATGTCTCAGGTGACACCGTGAGCGTCTCTACCTCCACCGTTACATCAGTCTTTGTCCCAGGTGAACTCAGCGTGCATGACGTTTGCTCGTGGGCGGAGCCATCGTACTGTCAGTCAGCTCAGCCGAGTGCACGACACAAGTCCAGCTGATGTTTCATTGTGTTCAGGTTAATTTCAGCTTCTTCAGCAGAGTCCTTCAGTCCTTCTTGTTTAACTGATCTGATTCATAGAATCTACCCAACAACCTGTGGGTGTGTGTGCGTGTGTTTTCTCACAGCTGTGATCTCCTCCTTGGACACCTCAGGTGGGATGCTTCTGATGAACAGGGAGGTGGTGAGGTGAAGTGGGCGAGGCCTGGGCGGAGCTTCCGTCTCCCTTTCCTTCGCTCGTTCGTCGCGGCGCTCTGAAACACGATGGAAACATGAACATTCCTCGAGAGTCACGTTAAAGAAGTTTATCTTGAACCATCTGCTCAAGTTACCATCATCTCCCTCCTCCTCCTCTTCCTCCTTCTCCCCGTCAGAGTGGGAGGAGTCAGAGTCGGAGGCGCTGCCCTCCCCGCTGTCGACCGACAGGCTGCGCGTCCTCTTCTTGGTCTGAGAGGAAGAGGAGGAGTTAAAGCCTGATTTAGTAAAATATCAGCGAAGATAAAAACAAACTCACTTTCTTTGCCTTCTCCTCTTCATCCTCCTCCTCTTCCTCTTTCTTCTTCTCCTCCTCCTCTTCATCATCATCCTCCTCTTTCTTCTTCTCCTCCTCTTCATCATCATCATCATCATCATCATCGTCCTCCTCCTCCTCCTTTCCATTGTGCTCAGCATCTTCACAGATCTGAAACATCAAAGTTTGGGATCATCAGAGAGTTCACACACTCAGGTTCTGATCCTGGTTCTGACTCAGGTTCTGATCCTGGTTCTGACTCAGGTTCTGATCCTGGTTCTGACTCAGACTCAGGTTCTGATCCTGGTTCTGACTCAGACCCAGGTTCTGATCCTGGTTCTGACTCTGACCTTCTCAGGTGGCTCTCTGTTGTTCTCTGTCAGACTCGGAGCCGTCTCTGATCTGGTCTGACTGGTACCGGTTCTGGCACTGGGACCAGTCTGATCCTTCTCGCCTGCAGCTCCAGCGCTCCCATCAGCGCCTCCAGGTGCAGCACCTCCAGGTGCAACACCTCCAGGTGCAGCACCTCCAGGTGCAGGACCTCCAGGTGCAGGACCTCCAGGTGCAGGACCTCCAGGTGCAGGACTGGACTGAGCCTCCAGAACCTGCAGGTCAAAGTCTGTTCCTCCTTCCATCTTTATCACAGCTGCACAGAAACACACGACAGACTTCTAGAACTCATTACCCAGAACCCCTCTGTCCCAGGACTGCATTACCCAGAACCCCCTGCCTCGGCCTGCTGACCTGCGTCCAGCAGCTTGATGATGGCGGGGGTGTGGTCCATGTCCAGCGCCATGTTGTCCAGCCAGTTGTTGTCAAGCAGGAAGAGGAAGACGCTCAGCCGGGTCTTGAGGGCGTCCAGAGACTCCGCCCTCTTTGCTGTGATGTCATCGGGGTGGTACTTGGAGCGGAACCACTCGTGGTCTTTGTGTTTGAGGAAGAAGTCCTGCAGCTGCTGGCGCCGGAAGTCCAGTTTGTACTGGTTGTAGCGCTTCACCGCCTCCGTCTCGTCCACGCTGTCCTCCATGTTCAACAGGAACTCCTGAAGACAGACAGAGAGGGACAGACAGAGGGAGAGACAGACAGAGACAGACAGACATGTTATGGCTGAAGGACGGCCGTTCTCTCATGCTGGTGGTTCAAGTGTTGCTCTGACCTTAAAGCTCCTCATGGTGGGAGGACCTGGAGGTGGGAGGTCTGGATCCATCATCCCCAGCCTGAGGAACATGGAGAACATGAAGTGTGGACCACCATGCAGTAAAAACTGAAACATCAGCTGACAAACGAGTCAAGAAGGAAACAGTGTCCACGCAGATGAACACGCCAAGAATCTGACTGGTATTTGTCAGGCCAGTTTGGGTGGATCTGGTGGACTTGTCCTCCTGCTGACAGCGTCATGGACTCACCTAGTCTGCAGCGGGTGTCCTCCATGATGTGGGTGAAGGTGGGGGAAGTCCATGTGCCAGCCCTGAGGCCCCGCCCCTGGAAATGGAGCTCCTCCTCCTCCGTAGGGAAGGTCAAAGCGGTATGGCTCCCCCCGGTGGTCGTCCCTGAAACAACCCAAGAACGAAAGTTACTACTTTAACTACGGTTCTATGAATCCCGGATGACCACCAGAGGCGGTGCTTAGCACAGAATGATCATTCTTGCGCATGCGCAGGTCGAGTACAAATGACAACAAAGTCACCCCAAGACCTGCTAGGGACCCACGTGACCCTATATAGGCGCGTGGCACCCGACGTTCCAATCCCTCAAACTTCTCGCGAAAGCAAGGATTCCGAGGGACCAAGCACTCTGGCGGTCATACGGGATTCATAGAACCGTAGTTACAGTATTAACTTTCGTTCTATTTCATCCCTCCTGACCGCCAGAGGCGGTGCTTAGCACTGGATGACTTATGCCAACATGGTCATGAGGAATCTGCAACGTTCAAGGAACAACTATCACGCCACTCACCTTAATGTGATGGAGAGGCATGTTGCTCCAGAACTCCTTGCAGGGGATGGGGCGCAGCTACATTCACCTTGTAAAACCGAGTAAAGGTACTCGGTGATGTCCAGGAGGTCGCGCGGCATATAATGTCCAGCGGTACCCCTGTCATGGCAGCAAACGAGGTCGACATGCCCCTCGTATAATGGCACTTCACTCCCGCAGTGGTCGGTCCCGCAAGGCGGCTTTGGAGATCAAATCCACAACCCAGTATGCCAGTCGCTGCTTAGAAAGTGCCTGACCTTTCCGTGAGCCAGCATAGCAAATAAAAAGGCCATTCGTCCTCCAGAAGGGTGCCGTAGCATCGATATATCCCTCAAGGACACGAACAGGGCACAGATGTTCGGAAGAGCCTCTGGTGTCAAACCGAGCAAGATGGAGCGGTTGGAGAGACACTTTAGGCATAAATGGCACATCAGACCAAAACATGACACCTGAGCTATCAGGGTTTCCACTGGCAGCAGGGCTCGGCTATCGAGAGAGCCTGAAATTCCCCCACACGTTTTGCGGAAACCATCGCCAAAAGAAATGCCGTCTTCAGTGAGAGCCATTTGAGGTCCGCAGATGCCAGGGGTTAAAATGTGAGGGATCGAAGAGACTCAATCACCAGAGAAAGGTCCCATGCTGGTGTCACAGGTAGGGATGGGAATTGATAAGAAATTATCAATATCAATGCCGTTATCGATGTCCTTTATCGATTCAATTCCTTATCAATTCTGTTATCAATTCTCATTTGGGTAAAAAAATATAGTAAACCATTTGAATAATAAACGAATAATATAGGATAGAGTTTCCGGAAAGGCCTTGGTTGGCTGCATTTTCCTTTTGCAGTTAGAACTTGGCAGTCACTTTTAGTTGTGTTGGTGACGTTGTGGTTCACTTTCTACTTTTCTTGTAGGACACATACTTCTTAGGTAGACTTTAGTTGGGTTATTTTTATTTTTTTTGTCCTGTTTATCTCCTGTCCACGCTCCAGCTCAGTAGGTGGCGGTAATGCACCTTAAGTTGTTTGCCAACCGCCATTAAACTCCACCTAGAAGAAGAACTCGGTGCTAACGTTTATGCTAGCTGTTTGTGCTGGGGTTACTTGGATAAATCCGCAGAGAACCCCGCTGTTTCAAGCCAAATTAACACGGCCGGAGGATTCTATTGTGTGTTTTGTGTCGACCACTCGACGGTGAGTCGTTAATTTTATGTATTTTGGGTTCATTTCGCCAATTTTACTCTTCAAAATGGCGGCCGCCATTTTGAAGAGGGCAACTGGTGAAATAATGTTTTTAATCCAGCAGATTTGACCATTTGAACCGGTTAAGCTCAGAAAAACCTTGTGCTATAAAGTCACTGACTTTATAGCACAAGGTTTTTCTGAGCTTAACCGGTTCAAATGGTCAAATCTGTTGGATTTAAAAAAGTATTTCTCCATCTGCCCTCTTCAAAATGGCGGTTAGCGTGTTAGCAGAACCGATAAGCTGAATCGTTAAGACACGCAACCTACAATTCCATGGAATTGGACTTTTAAGAACCGGTTCTCTAACAGAACCGGTTCTCGGTTCCCATCCCTAGTCACAGGGCGGTTGGGTGGGGGCAAATGCCAAACACCTCTCAAAATCAGTGCAACATCTTTGTCTCAGTGCACCGAACAACCATTCAGGCCGATATGCCAACGGGAAATGGCAGCCACATATACCTTCAAGGTAGCTGGGGACCGTCCTCGATCCAGTAATGCTTGCTGGAAGGTCAGTATGTCAGAGACTAAACACTGCACCGGATCCTGCCCTTTATCGCGGCACCAGGTCACAAAAGCCACCCACTTATTGGCATAGATGGCCCGCGTGGATGACGCCCATGCATTAGCCATTGTACGTCCTACTGACCCGGCATATCTTGAAAAAATGGGCCCCGGCTATGCAGGGGCCAGACCCAGAGTTGGAGTCGGTTTGGGGTGCAAAATCCAACGTCCATCTGGGAAAGAAGATCCCTCCCGGAGGGGAGACGCATCAGAGTCAGAGTACTTTTATTAACATTGCACAAGTTTTCACCAGTACAGCGTGAATATGTACGCACAGTTATCCGGAAGGGGCGAGTGAGTGTGTGAAGCTGCTGCTTATCAGACCACGTTCTTCAGCGCGGCCTCTCCCATCCGTATTGGGATGAAGGTCAAAAATGTGCCAGAGCTGAGCCAGAGCTGAGCTCGCGCAGCAGAGGGAACCAAGTCTGTGCTGGTCAGAAGGGGGCCACCAGTAGAACCTTGTTCCACTCCTGACCACTCCTGACGAACCCATAGGAGGGTCAGAAGAAGTAGGCTGAATGGTGGAAAAGCATAAAGGAGGGTCCGGGGCCAGTCATGTGCCAGCGCGTCGTGGCCCAGAGGGCTGCCGTCGCCCAAGGAGAACCAAAGGGGGCAGTGAACTGCGACCCTTGAGGCAAAGAGGTCCACGTCCGCTCTAACGTAGACCGTCCAGATCCTCTCCACCACCTCTGGGTGAAGCTTCCACTCTCCTGGGAGCCGCTTCTGATGAGATAGAAAATCTGCCGACACGTTCTGTAGCCCCGGGACGTAGGCTGCTCGGAGGCTGAGCAAGCATGGAGCAGCCTAGGTCAGAAGTCGTTGAGTCCAGCACAACAGTTTCCTTGACCTGGTTCCCTCCGGTGGTTGATGTGAAAAACCACAGTGGTGATGTCTGACCTCACTAACACATGCTTCCCCTACAAGCCTGGAAGAAAGCTCAGAAGGGCCAGAAGTAGGAATGTGCGATATGGCCTAAAATTCATATCACGATATGTATTGTGAAAGGTGGCGATAACGATATATATCGCAATATGTTTTTGGTATAAAAATTGCAATAGAAATGAAAAAAAAAGCATAGGGTGTCCTTTTGCCATAATTTATTTTGAAAACTGCTACACCACAAAATAATCTCTATTAAGAAAATTTCACTACTACTAGGTCCAGAGTTTTTAAATAATTAACAACTCAAGCATTAGGCTTCTTTCTTGCAGTGCAAAACAGTGCAAAATATAAAAATATCTTGTGTAGTTTTAGCCATAAGTTTTAAACTAAAGAATATGTTGTTAACTCTTAACAGTTTCCAATATTGTCACTTAAGAAACGAACAGCAGAGCAGCATTTTACACTGAAAACACTTCACCCTCCAACCCTCTAGAGGGCGTCTCCTTCAGCTTTAAGGAGAGCTGACAAGGCGACCAGAAGAAGAACCAGTTTCCTCTGTGGCTTTGACCAGAGGGTCTCGCAGTAAAATCACACAACACAGCGTTCTATTCACAGATCAGAGGGCAGGTTTCTCTAAAGCTGACCAACGCTTACTTTAACTTTCGACACACACAAAAAAAAACTTTCGACGGAACGCAGCGTTTTGCGCATGCGTCCGAATAAGGCAAAACTACGGCAAGTCGGACGAAGTTAGCATATAGCTTCAATACTTAGCACTCGAAGAAAAGACTTTAACACCACTTATGCACAGTTTTAAACTAAAAAAAAGTTAAGATTAAATCTGACAACTCTAATTTAAAGCTGACCAACGCTTACTTTAACTTTCGACAACAACAAAAAAAACTCGACGGAACGCAGCGTTTTGCGCATGCGTCCGAATATGGCAACACAAGCCGGACGAAGTTAGCTTGTAGCTTAGCACTCGAAGAAAATACTTTTAACATCACTTACGCACAGTTTTCAACACAAAAAAGTATCGATTAACTCTGACAACTTTGATTGTACACTTCAACACCACTTATGCACAGTTTTAAACTAAAAAAAGTAAAGATTAAATCGGACAACTGTGATTTTCTGCGGTTAGCCGGTAGAAGACAGATCTCTATCGTAGGCTAAATTTATATCGTTTATACCGTGTACCGGTTATACCGCGCATCCCTAGCCAGAAGCACAGCCTGTAATTCCAGGACATTGATGTGCGCCCTGCTTTGCCGCTGGGACCATGTCCCCTGTGCCATGTGACCCCGCCAGGTGGCACCCCAGCCCATGGAGGATGCATCCGTAACACAACTTCCCGGTGGCACGGGAGAGAACAGAGCAGGACCCCCGTTGTCATAAACATCCTCACCCTCCATTGGGACAAAGACTGGAGACACTGAGGGCCTACCCGAAGTGTCCTGAGACAATGGGTGTGCCACGAGGAGTCTAAATTCAAGTCGTTCAGCCACATCTGAAGGGGCCGTAACGATAGCAGCCCGAAGGCAAGTCGAAGATACCTCACCAGAGGTGGCACCATGCTGCGCTTGCAGTCTGGGAGCATGTTTAATATGCTGTCGACCCGCTGGGGTGACGAGCAAGCAGTCATTGAGATGGAGTCCATGGCAACGCCCAGAAAGATGGTCTCCTGTGAGGGAGTCATCCAGGGTGTAGACAACCCAGTAGTTGAGCTGTCCCAGGGTAAAATAACTGCCTGCCGACCTTAAGGCAGATCGGCGGGGGCCCGACCCCTTGAAGGTCTGGGAGGACGCCGGCTAGACTGTGCCGCTCGAAAGGGGTGAGATGGCCTGGCCCTAGCTGGGTCACGAGCCTGACTCCTCTGACCTGGAGAAGGTCCCTTGGCTGATCTCCGACCCTGTGTTGGGTCCTGAGGCCCAATGGAAGAAGGAGACGGAAGCAAGGGCCTCCGTGAGGGACCTGCTACCAGCCAAGCACCAGCTGGTTGGCAATCACGTTTGTGAAGCCCTGCCAACTGTTGCCTTGCCCGAGACGCCTGAGCCGTACGGTCCAAGGCGTCCAGTGCTACAAAGCCAAAAAGTTCCCCTGGAACTACAGGTAGGTCCCGGAGGGTTCCTTTACAAGGCTCAGTAAGTGGTGACTGTGCCAGCCAGACCTGGCGGCGAGCACGCACCAGCGTGGATAGTGTACGTCCAATCTTCCTTGCCATGAAAGTAAAGGCCTGCAGCGATGCATCAACCAAGCCTTGCGTGACATTGTCCAGTGGAACAGATTCCAAAGAGGAAGGCAGGGCCAGCATAAGATGAGAAAGAGAGTTCCCAATCCGGCCCATGCGGGCCCCAGAATTATAGGTCTTGCAGAGAAGGTCATCAGTAATACGGCACTGAGGCCGTGGACAACGGGCAATGGGCCGTAAGGCCTCATCAGGTGGGACAATAAGAGAGGCAATGCTCTGTTCCACCGTGGGCATCTGCCCCAAGCCAACCTTGGGTGCCTCCTGCATGGACGCCAGGACCCTGCCATCGCTTGTCAAGACGCAAAAACACCCTGGTGTCAGACCAGCAAGCATGTAGTTCCCGTATACCTGTATACTCCTCCGAGGGAGGAACCACAAAGGCAGCCTCTGATCTACTGTGCCTAAAGAATGCGCTGGAGGCCATAAGCTGGGCCTGAGGGACACCAATCTGTAGACGGACAAGAGCTGTTCAAATGTAGACTGTCACAGACTCCTCCGTATCCTCCTGGGAGGCAATGGAGCCAGACCCAGAGGCCCCGGAGTCCAGCTCCGGAAGGTCCTCACAGAAATGGGTGCCAGAGGCCGCCAACGAAATAACATCGTCGCCAGTGACTGATGTTTCATCCCGCTCAGGAGGGAGCGCCTTGTCTCAAACCCCATCCTGGAAGGACTGGAGGAAGGCCTTCATGTGGGCCAGTTCAGTAGTGAGGTGATCCACTCTCCTGGACAACCCTCCTGCATCAGGCCGTCTGGCTCGCTTCGCCAGCAGCTAAGGCGTAGCCACAGCAGGCCGTTTGCCTATCGCCTGACCCGGCGGCAATGGGCTATGCTGTGCAGCGCCAGCCCAGTCGGTAGGCCGCTCCAGTGCAGCCAACCGATCCGTTCTGACCAACAGCATGATGCAACAGTTGGGGCAAGCGTCATCTGACAGCGCCTCCCAAAGATGTCCCACACCGAGACAGGAGGGACACGTCATGCCCGTCCTCAGGCTGAAGCGGCGCCAGACAAGACGAGCAGGACAAAGTTTCCAGCATCATACTGCTGAAAAGCTTGATCGGCCCGTCACCAACAGAAGTCAACACGAGCAGAAAACGCCACTGGCGACTTCGTTTGTAGGAAAAAACACCCCTGTAGGCTACAAACTCAGCGCGAGCAGAAACGCTACCTGTGAGTTCAGATCAACTATATAACAACTCAGCGCAAGCAGGGACGCTACTGGTAAGTTGAAATAAACAATCATAGAAAACTCAATGCGAGCAGAAACGCCACCGTAGAGTTGAATACACAAGCAACAGAAAACTCACACAAGCGAAAAACACAACAGGTGAGTCAGATAAACAATTAGAACGGAAAATTAACTCAACGCGGGCAGAAACGCCCCGGAGAGTCAAAAAAGCTAAACTTACCAGTTGTCGCAGCTCTGGTACAAGTGAAAACAGCTTGTGCAGCCGTTGGAGGGCGTGACTTACCGCAGCTCCGACCAAACACGGTCACGTGGCTACCAGCAACAAGCAGTTGAGGAAAGCGGTGGTTCACATAGAAGCAACCAGCTTCACACGCCTGTACTCAACATACAAACCTGCGCGCAAGAAGAACGAAGGATTGGAACGGCGGGTGCAACGCGCCTATATAGAGTCACGTGGGTCCCCGGCAGGTCACGGGGTGACTTTGTTGTCATTTGTGCTCGACCTGCGCATGCGCAAGAATGATCATTCCGTGCTAAGCACCGCCCCACAGACAAAGACACAAGAACATGACATGTCCCACAGACAGAGACACTCAAGCCTCACCAGTCTCTCCTCATGCGTTTGTGCTGGGGGCTGATGTGACGTGGAGGAGAAAACCTCTCTCTGCGTCCCCGGTCGTAGTCCCTCCTCCTCTCCCTGCCGCGGTCCCAGTCCCTGAAACACAACAGACACACTGTGGATTCACTCTGACATCACCCAAGGACTCTGAGACATTCAGAGACAAGGACTGATCCTGGACCCTCTGAGACCCCCACCACCGACACACGAACAACAACAGGTCCTAGACTGGAACCCCCCTGAAGCCCAGGTGAGCACACCTGTCCGGCCAGTCGTCCCTCCTCCTCTCCTCCCGCTCCCTCGACCTCTCCATGTCGCCGCGCTCCCTCCTGAACTTGTCCCTCCTCCTGCGGTCCAACTCGTCATCGCTGTCACCCATCGGACAGACGTGGAGTGTTCAAGAACCAGGGGATTCTTCAGGATCAGGTTGTTTCTTTAAATCTGGCTGTAAAAAAAAACAAACGAGAGCAAAATCAGAACAAGAGCAGCGCTTTAAACATCTCTGGAGAATTCATGATCAAAACCAGAGTTCAACGTCAAACAGAATCAAAACACACAATTACTACAGCCCGAGTTACTGAATCTGTTTCATCAGGACAAAGTTCAGGTTGGTTGTTTCCTGGGACGTCTTTATGAGGATTTATCTACATCGATGTTCAGACTGTCCTTGGTTCACGCTGCGCTGAATGTCAGTTTGTGTGACAGAAACCTTCAATGTTGATTTACAACAAGTCCATGGAATAAAAGTTTTGGGTGTCATATTAGATGATGAATTTAGTTGGAAACCACAGATCTGCCTAGTAAAAATTTAAAATAGCCAAAAGTGTTGCAGTTCTGAGAGGAATTAGTTTTGTCCTGGACTACAAATCTTTGTTTATTCTGTATAACACACTCATTGTACCACATTTAACATATTGTGTGGAAGTTTGGGGAATACATACAAAACAAATTTACATTCGTTATACGTCATACAAAAAAAAAACCAATCTGAATACTACATAAAGTGGGATATAGGGATCACACAAACCAGTTATTTTATTAAATCAAATATACGGAAATTCTGGGACCTTGTAACATTTAAAACTGTACAATTCATGTTTAAGGTCAGAAAACATCAACTTCCACCCAATATACAGAAAATGTTTTGTGACAGAGAGGGGGGTTATAATTTAAGAGGTGAAGAACATTTTTTAAAATAACCAGGAAGAGTTTGTTTGTCGGTGTGTGGAGTAAATGTATGGAATGGATTGAATGATGAATTTAAAAAAGTACGGTATAAATATAAACCAGCTTAAAAAACTATTTAAAAAGGAACTTATTGCAAAATATGTTCAATAAGATGAGTGTTTTAAAGTCTATAAATGCTATTGATGATATAAATAGTGTTTAAATAATTGTATATCTTTAAATATCATGTAAAGTGGAAACAAGTTGTCTCGTTTTGGTATTTTGACAGTTAATTGATTATAAATTGATGAGTATGAAAGGGGCAGGACATTATAAGATATTGTATCTTCTACCTGCTCCTTTTCAAACAGAACACATAAAATTTTCATGTCACTTGGGCATAATTATTTGTATTAACTTTTATTTTTTTAAGTTGTGCTATCCTATTTTCTTTCTTTTTCTTTCTTGATTGTCTTTTCTGTCTGTTCGAAATAAATAAAATTAAAAATAAATAAAAAATAAACGTCAGACAAAAGAAAATGATGAATTTCACAACAACCAGATTTATTCATCTTTTCTTTTCAACTCAGACCAAGCTGCACAAAGAAAATATTCTCTAATTAAAGACAACTATCTGACAATTTGTGTATTTTAATCAAAAACACAAAGTATTTTGCTCATTGTTTTTTGAGAGATCGAGAAAGTTAACTACATGAACTTAAGGGTACTTATTCTGATTATTATTATTATCATAAAGGAAACATTTATATATGAATGTCTGCTGTAATAAAAGTTTAGAGCTTCAGGTCATAAATATTATCAGCTTGTTCAATCAATCAATCAAAACTTTATTTCAGACGCATATGTTCCATAGTAACAAAACAACCACCAAAAATTTAAAAAAATTAAAAAAGATATCAACAAGACACAGTAAAAACAGAATGTTCATCCATTGCCAAATAATTTAAGGCACCAGTGATTCCACAGACTTGAATAGAACCTAACCGAGCTTTGTGCAGGGTTGGTCAGAGTATAGATGATGCTAAAAGAAAGTTCATTCTCAATAGTCCAGGTATCAAATCCGCTCATTCTCAATCAGTTCATCTGGACAGTTTCTTTTTAGTAGAAACGTTTCACCCTCACTCCAGAGGGCTTCGTCAGTCAGAGTAGTCCCAAGCACACTGAAGTTACCCCACCAAGTAAACAACTTAAGTGGACCAACCAGTTTGCTGTAGCCAAGATGGTTTCTGGGGGCTGTCCTGTCCCTCGTCGACTCCTCCCAGGCAGGCAGACATGTCCAAAGTGGTTCAAGACAAGAAAGTTCATTCCATACACTGGACATGTCTGCCTGCCTGGGAGGAGTCGACGAGGGACAGGACAGCCCCCAGAAACCATCTTGGCTACAGCAAACTGGTTGGTCCACTTAAGTTGTTTACTTGGTGGGGTAACTTCAGTGTGCTTGGGACTACTCTGACTGACGAAGCCCTCTGGAGTGAGGGTGAAACGTTTCTACTAAAAAGAAACTGTCCAGATGAACTGATTGAGAATGAGCGGATAGATGATGCTATTTACAGAGTTTGTTAGCCTACACATACATCTGTACATAAGGTTACGAAGCACAGCTGCACAAGTTGGTACGTTGGCATTTGCAAACATCTGGCTGGCACTACTCCATCGCGGCACCTTAAGCAGCATCCTCATGCCATCATTGTATGCCACCTGTAGTTTATGCATACTGCTCTTTCTGTAATGCCGCCACAGGTGTGCAGTGTACATTGGGGTACAATATGTTTTGAAGAGTGCAGTTTTTACAGACACTGAGCACATAGAGAACCTCCGAAGAAGCACATTAGCTTGTACATATTGCATACAACGCTGCCTGTAAATGTCCCTGTCATCAGACAGGTCAGCGGTTATGTAATGTCCCAAGTATTTCACCTCCTCACTGACATGGAGGATGTTGCCAGACAGAGTGAAGTCAGGGAAAGATAATTTAGTGTCCTCACTATTGTATTATATTTGATATCAAAGTCCAATCCATACTGAGAGCAAACCGCAATCTGCATTTTATCCAAGATCCTAGAAAAACTGATAAACTCTCAGATCAAAAATTATCTGGACTCATTTAACATCTTACCTCTCCATCAATCTGGTTTCAGGAAAAAACACAGCACAACAACTGCTTCTCTGAAGGTTCTTAATGACGTTGTTGAAGCATTGGATGCTAAGGATTATTGTGCTGCACTTTTCTTAGACCTGTCTAAAGCTTTTGACACTGTGGATCATAACATCCTGTGTCATAAGCTCTCAGAAATCGGTTTCTCTGATCACACAATCGGTTGGTTTTCTAACTATCTTTCCAATCGGAGGCAATGTGTTCAACATAACGGTACTTCTTCCAGCTATTTAACAGTTAAAAATGGTGTACCACAAGGCTCAGTTTTAGGACCAACCCTCTTTACAATCTACATAGCTAATGTAGGTCAGAGCATCCCTGATGCATCCTTACATTTCTATGCTGATGATACAGTTGTTTATTGCCGAGCTAAAACAGTAGCTAAGGCTTTCCAGTTACTGCAATCCGCTTTTGACATCATCCAGTCAGATTTGTTCCGTCTCAAACTTGTCCTAAATGCTGATAAAACAAAAGGGATGTTTTTTTCAAGTAGGAAGTCGGTCCCAGCAGATCTTCCTCTGATTTTATCATCAAATGGTGTCCCTATTGAGTTTGTTGACTCATATAAATATTTGGGTATCCTGGTCGATTCACATCTCTCTTTTAAACTCCACGTGGAAAACCTAGTGAAGAAACTGAAAGTTAAACTGGGTTTCTTTTTCAGAAACAGATCATGTCTAACACTGAATGTTAGGAAACGCCTTGTATCTGTGACTTTCCTTCCCTCCATTGATTACGGTGACATTCTCTACATGAATGCTCCTACAAGCACCCTGCGATGTTGGATGTTGTCTATCATGGTGCACTAAGATTCATAACTGGCTGTGATTATCGTACCCACCACTGCACCCTGTATTCACTGGTTAACTGGACATCATTAACCTCACACAGACTCTTCCACTGGTACATTTTCATCTTTAAATCACTTCTTGGTCTGCTGCCCTCATACATCTCCTCCTACATGTCTTTGCGTGAGTGCAGCTACAGTGTGCGCTCTCAGGACATGATTACCTGCAGTGTTCCGTCAGTGAGGACTGAACTTGGAAAAAGGGCCTTCTCCTACTCTGCTCCTGCTTCCTGGAATATCTTACAAAAAGATCTGAAGCTCTCGGCCCTGACCTCTCTAAATGATTTTCAGAATCTGTTGGAATCCTGGCAAAAACCAATGCAGATTTGTTCCTGTTTTTGATTTTGTACATCTACCTTATAATGTTTGCTATTTTTGCTACTTTTTCTTTTGTCTATTGTTTAATGTACTTGTACCATTGCTGTTCATCATTCTTTAGTTTGTAGCAGGTCGCTTTCATAAATGAGCCCTCGAGGCTCAATAAGATTTACCTGACTAAATAAAGGTTGAATGAATGAAAAAAAAAACTTAACAGTTGCTGCAGACCAGCACTATATGGACAGAATATTACAAGATCATCAGCATGCATTAGGTGGTTGATGGTTCTATTACCAATCCAACAGCAGTCGTGCATTAATTCAGCAGTTTAGATAAATCATCCATATACACGTTATATATAATTTTTCATCTGAATGGATCGAGGAGTCCAAACGACTCCTGTACGAACTGTGCCCAGCAAAGCAGCGTAACGTCAAGCATAAGGGCGCACAGAAAGATGTAAATAATGTAAAGGACTGCTTGAAGCTGTTAAACGAGCGTGGTGAGAATATTCCCCGTTTTGTTTCGCACTTTTTGGACGACCTCCCACCCGTAGGTTTTGGTAACCTCGATGCCTCGGCCCTGCTCAGTAGGATGGAACGTCTGAGCCAGGAAGTCTCCATGCTAAGAGGAGCTATGGAAGCTCAGGCTACTACCAGTGAGAATCTTGGACGAGTGACAGTGGATTTGGAGCGCCGGCTGACGGATATTGAAACACCTCGTGAATCACCTCGTGAATCTAGTCGGGCTGAAGAACCCGTGCATGGATTAACGCAAGCTGAGGCGCTACGTGGAAAAGATGCTAAACAGCAGCAACCAGAAGAGATCCACAATCAACAAGTCCTGTCTCCGGCTTGGAGTACTGTTTTGAGGGAGGGGAAGCCGAAGCCACAGAAACCCTTGAAGGGAGCTGTGTCACTGGGACAGGGAGTACAAAATCGCTCAAAGCTGCGGGAGCAGCGCAAAGGAGGAATAATTGGCACAGGCACAGTGAGCAACATCCCAGTGGTTAAAACCAAGCTGGTAAGTGTCTTTGCTACGAAATTCTCTCCTGACCTTGATGCTGACACTCTGCGTGTTTATTTGACTGAAAAACTGGGTCAGTCGGTGACATGCAGGAAGATAGACTCAATGCGTAACCGATTTAGCTCGTTTCATATAACTGCCGAGTGCTCTGAAGTTGCAGAAATGTACGATCCAAATTTATGGCCGTCAGGTGTGTATGTGCGTCGCTACTTTGAGGCGCGCAGACCAAAAGTGGCTCAAACATCAGAAGCTAGTACACAGCAGCTAGAAAAAATATCTGCATCTGTACCGCAGATAAACAACGGCCACGCAGCTCCTGATGAATAAATGACTGGTATTAATATTGTGTCATATAATGCGCGAGGCCTGCGTGTTGGACACAGTGAATCAGACAGAGCACGTCGTTTAGTGGTGGACAAATTACTGGAAACTTGTGATGTATTATGTGTGCAGGAGACATTCTTAGCAAAACAGGACCTGGAGAAGCTGAACTGCATACATAAAGACTTTTATGGCGCTGGTGAATCCACTACAGATTTTAATACCAGAATACTTCGGGGAAGAATAGCCGGTGGTGTTGCAATATTATGGCATAAAAAATATGATCAACTGGTCAGTGTGATTAGACTGGATGTGGATTGGGCCATAGGGATTCAGTTCACCTGTGAAGATAAAAACTTTATTATTTTGAACATATACACACCTTATGAATGTTCTGATAACGAAGAAGAATTTCTTAATAGATTGTCTTTTATTATGTCTTTTATGCAAGATAATGAGTGTACGTGCTTTTTTGTTGTGGGAGATTTAAATGCAGATGTGACAGATAGTCATTCTACATTTGCTAATCATTTAACGCAATTCTGTAATGACAATGGATTAATTCTCTCTAGTAAGGTGCATTTGCCTAACAGCAGTTACACCTACATTAGTGATGCATGGCATACTATGGAAGCGTTTATGGGACGTATTTAAAACTAAAATGGTTTAGCAGGAATGCTTTTTCATTTCAAAGTCAAGCTGCCTTTTTTGAGTCATAAATAAAATTTAAAATGAATAAACCAAACTGCATTTTCATTTTCTTCTTCGAGACTGCTCAATTTGTAACTTAATTAAAATGATAAGTAAAATAACATTTAACATTTAATTTTCAATATATGTCTAAGTAAAAAGTGGCCAAAATTCATTTTGAAATCTCAATTTTGAAAATTAAAATGAAATAGCAGAAATGCTTTTTAATTTCAAAGTCAAGCTGCCTTTTTTGAGTCAGAAATAAAATTAAGATTAAATCATTTTCATTTTCTTATTCAGCACTGTTATATCTCATTGAACTACAGAGCAAACTGCATTTTCATTTTCATCCTGCACCCCTGCGCTCAAAGTGTGACAATATTCAATCTCAAAAGCAAACCCAGAGTAATTGAGACGAAATTAAAACTAAAATGGTTTAGCAGGAATGCTTTTTCATTTCAAAGTCAAGCTGCCATTTTTTGAGTCATAAATAAAATTTAAAATGAATAAACCAAACTGCATTTTCATTTTCTTCTTCGAGACTGCTCAATTTGTAACTTAATTAAAATGATAAGTAAAATAACATTTAACATTTAATTTTCAATATATGTCTTAGTAAAAAGTGGCCAAAATTCATTTTGAAATGTCAATTTTGAAAATTAAAATGAAATAGCAGAAATGCTTTTTAATTTCAAAGTCAAGCTGCCTTTTTTGAGTCAGAAATAAAATTAAGATTAAATCATTTTCATTTTCTTATTCAGCACTGTTATATCTCATTGAACTACAGAGCAAACTGCATTTTCATTTTCATCCTGCACCCCTGCGCTCAAAGTGTGACAATATTCAATCTCAAAAGCAAACCCAGAGTAATGTGCTTGTCAGACAGCAGAGGGCGGCAGCGCTCCTGTTTCATTGTGCTGAAACCCAGAGAGTCACGTAATGCGCTTGTCAGACAGCAGAGGGCGCAGCACTCCTTTTGCATTGTGCTGAGTTTTAGTCAGGGGAGACCGTTGTCCCGTGAAGACTTGATGCCATGTGAAGATGGGATGTATTTTGTCAATACGCATGCGCGAGCATGCGCAGTGTCAATAAGCCAATTGCGTCATCATGGAGCCGTGGGATCATCGTACGCTGCAAGTTACGAGCAAAATATAAGTCTGTGAATTGTTTTGTGCACAGTATACATGGTGTTATTGTGTATTTACATAATTTAAAGTGTCCAGTGCATTTTCTGAACCGTTTAAAGTGTGCAGCAGTGCATTTTCTGAACCTTCGTACGTAAATTGTTTTGTTGAAGTTTTGTGTGTAACATGTGTGTGTGTGTGACTTCGGAGTGAAAACTACGTTTGTTTATTTAAAGTGTGCAGTGCATTTTCTGAACCGTTTAAAGTGGGCAGCAAAAGTGTGCAGCAGTGCATTTTCTGAAATTGTTTTGTTGACACTTTGTGTGTAACATGTACGCGACTTCGGAGTGAAAACTACGTTAGTTTATGTGCGACCAGTGCAAGTCCGAACCTTGTGAATTTATAAAGACAATATAATCATAATCGACCTGTTCAGATTACTTTTACTAGCATATTTAGTTTTATACCAGCACATTACGATGAAGCGATGAATAACCTGAGAACAGCCTGAAAAGCTCTGAGGTTTAGTATCTACAGTACTAACGTTGGGCACGTTTTATTAAAAGAGGTGGGACACAATCTTATTTATCTTAAATTAGCACAGACAGAGCGTGGCCAAAGCCTTAAGTTTCAACATCAGGTGAAACACAAGGAGGAATAAATGTTGATAATTGCTTTATTTTTATTAGTCACTACAGGTGTAATACAAGCAGGTCATGCAGGCACACTGCTGCAATACTGTGGAATAAATGCTGATAATTGCTTTATTTTTATTAATTACTTTAATTGTGTTTTGCAATGATAGTGTGCACCTTCTGTTTTTAGTTTGTAGTAAGCCTGGATGGAATTTTGGACTCTGTGCAGCTCCTAGAGATTAAATGTCCTCTAAATAGCTCCATGTCATTTGCACAGTTTCGTGTTGGCCAAATTGTGACATCAGATGCTTAGGAGATGACAAGGACCTTCTTACCAATGGGCAAAGTGGATTCTATGTCCAGGTGAGTAAATGTTGCAATTTTCAGTATATGTACTTATGTGACAGGTATTTGTAAACCTTCATTAAAACATATTGTACATTTATTCTTCCAGGTTCATTCAGCAGACAATGACATGCCTGGAGCTGCAGAGCTGCTCATCTGGACACCAACAGAACATCTGGAGTTTAACTTTTTTTTTGACAAAGATTTTACAGAAAAACAGATGAAACACCTCCATAACTTTTACTTCTCAAACATGCTTACAACAACACATCAAGAACTCTGTATGAAGCTGCTTTGGAGAAAATACCAGTCTTAATTGTTGTTTATATTAGTTTTTATTTTTATTAAAAAAATTAAACTCCAAGGCATAATATCACATTCAGACATATTAACTCCATCCATCCATCCATCTTCTTCCTCGTGGTTTTACGTCATGTCACAGGGGCAGCAGCTTTGAGCAGGGAGTGTCCAGACATCTCTTTCCAGAGCAACTTCTTCCATCTCTTCTGGGTGGACTCTTAAGGCCTTCCCAGACCACTCCAGCATGTCCTGGGTCTTCCCTGGGGTCTCCTCCCAGTGTACATGTTAACATACAATAAAATGTACAGACAACAATAAACTAATTATTTTGCGACTAACATATTTGTTTATGTGTTGCTTTGTATGTAATTTTTTCAATAGCAAATTAAATGTTGAAGCTATAAAAAATTAGCTTTTTACAAGTTTATATTTGATGCTATTCAGTTGTACTTCCATTGTCTTCACAAAACGATCAATGAAAGTAACGTGAAAGCTTGTTAAAGTGTAATAACAAATAGTTTTTCAGTTTTCACTTTTTGACGTGATGTTTTCAACAGCTGTACTACATCATCCATTACAAAGTGTTCTGTCTTACTTTCGACAAAGTAAGTCAATACAACTTGATCTACAACAGGCAGACAATGAAACAGGAGCAAATTGTTGTAAACAGGAAACAACTTACACATTTGATGGAGGACATTTTTCAGTAGTTGTGTTCTTCCATCCTTGGATGTGACCACTGACATCAGGCATCACAGGACCACGTTGATGTTGAGCACAGCAACTCTAATGGAACTGTTACCATTGGTGTATATAGTTTTAACAGCTTGACATAAAAAAAGACCAATTCCAAAATTGCTCTATTGACTGAAGTACTAAATTATGGTGTGTGGTGTCAAATGCTTTATAAACATCCTGGAAGAAGATACAACTTTCATCATAAATGTAGCTTGCTGTACTGTGCAATATAATAATAATAATAATAAGCATTAGTGTTTTGATTCTAGTGCCTCCACACATGTATTAAATTAAAAATTAGCATGAATTTTCACGTTTTAATTAACTGCAGTCCATGTTGTGATCAAGTACCATGTTTTACTCTCTGCTTACAGAGATTAAAACATTAAAATGGTTTACCACATTTGGAGATACTAAATTAAAAAAAGGGAGTGCTAACCTAACAATTTGTTTCAGCCATCTCTACCATTTGGCTGAAGTTTGTGGGACAAATTAATCCACTGGATGGCACTGTGACAGGTGGAGGTGTCATACAGCTGTCATCCAGCTAGTGAAGATGTCATACAGTGGTTACCCAGCTAGTGAAGATGTCATACAGCTGTCATCCAGCTAGTGAAGATGTCATACAGCTGTCATCCAGCTAGTGAAGATGTCATACAGTGGTTAACCAGCTAGTGAAGATGTCATACAGCTGGTTAACCCAGCTAGTGAAGATGTCATACAGCTGTTACCCAGCTAGTGAAGATGTCATACAGCTGTCATCCAGCTAGTGAAGATGTCATACAGCTGTCATCCAGCTAGTGAAGATGTCATACAGCTGTCATCCAGCTAGTGAAGATGTCATACAGCTGTTATCCAGCTAGTGAAGATGTCATACAGCTGTCATCCTGCTAGTGAAGATGTCATACAGCTGTCATCCTGCTAGTGAAGATGTCATACAGTGGTTAACCAGCTAATGAAGATGTCATACAGCTGCTACCCAGCTAGTGAAGATGTCATACAGCTGTCATCCAGCTAGTGAAGATGTCATACAGTGGTTAACCAGCTAATGAAGATGTCATACAGCTGCTACCCAGCTAGTGAAGATGTCATACAGCTGTCATCCAGCTAGTGAAGATGTCATACAGTGGTTACCCAGCTAGTGAAGATGTCATACAGCTGCTACCCAGCTAGTGAAGATGTCATACAGCTGTTACCCAGCTAGTGAAGATGTCATACAGCTGTCATCCAGCTAGTGAAGATGTCATACAGCTGTCATCCAGCTAGTGAAGATGTCATACAGTGGTTAACCAGCTAATGAAGATGTCATACAGCTGCTACCCAGCTAGTGAAGATGTCATACAGCTGTCATCCAGCTAGTGAAGGTGTCATACAGTGGTTAACCAGCTAGTGAAGATGTCATACAGCTGTTAACCAGCTAGTGGAGGTGTCATAATAAACTGCTAGTTTCTCTGACTGCTCTGAAAACACATCTCTTTAGACTCGCTTATCCTTAACTCTCCTAAATGTATTTTACATTATTTTGTATTTTATATTTTTTCATTATTCTATATTTCAATTTGTTCCTACTGATGTGTCAACTGTGTTTGTTTTGTTTCTTTAGTTTCTTTTTCAGCTGTTAAACTGAAGAATATACAGATTTCACAGCGGATAGGTGCAGCCGTGGGTTTGTGCTATGCGTATGGCATCTTCACGATACATCCAATCTTCACAGCTATATTGTTCTGTGAAGATTGGATGTCTCCCCTGACTAAAACTCAGCACAATGCAAAAGGAGTGCTGCGCCCTCTGCTGTCTGACAAGCGCATTACGTGACTCTCTGGGTTTCAGCACAATGAAACAGGAGCGCTGCCGCCCTCTGCTGTCTGACAAGCACATTACTCTGGGTTTGCTTTTGAGATTGAATATTGTCACACTTTGAGCGCAGGGGTGCAGGATGAAAATGAAAATGCAGTTTGCTCTGTAGTTCAATGAGATATAACAGTGCTGAATAAGAAAATGAAAATGATTTAATCTTAATTTTATTTCTGACTCAAAAAAGGCAGCTTGACTTTGAAATTAAAAAGCATTTCTGCTATTTCATTTTAATTTTCAAAATTGACATTTCAAAATGAATTTTGGCCACTTTTTACTAAGACATATATTGAAAATTAAATGTTAAATGTTATTTTACTTATCATTTTAATTAAGTTACAAATTGAGCAGTCTCGAAGAAGAAAATGAAAATGCAGTTTGGTTTATTCATTTTAAATTTTATTTATGACTCAAAAAATGGCAGCTTGACTTTGAAATGAAAAAGCATTCCTGCTAAACCATTTTAGTTTTAATTTCGTCTCAATTACTCTGGGTTTGCTTTTGAGATTGAATATTGTCACACTTTGAGCGCAGGGGTGCAGGATGAAAATGAAAATGCAGTTTGCTCTGTAGTTCAATGAGATATAACAGTGCTGAATAAGAAAATGAAAATGATTTAATCTTAATTTTATTTCTGACTCAAAAAAGGCAGCTTGACTTTGAAATTAAAAAGCATTTCTGCTATTTCATTTTAATTTTCAAAATTGACATTTCAAAATGAATTTTGGCCACTTTTTACTTAGACATATATTGAAAATTAAATGTTAAATGTTATTTTACTTATCATTTTAATTAAGTTACAAATTGAGCAGTCTCGAAGAAGAAAATGAAAATGCAGTTTGGTTTATTCATTTTAAATTTTATTTATGACTCAAAAAAGGCAGCTTGACTTTGAAATGAAAAAGCATTCCTGCTAAACCATTTTAGTTTTAAATACGTCCCATAAACGCTTCCATAGGCATACGACCTCGTGGCTCGATCATTGTATATGTACAGTGGATGCTCATGACTCCATCCAGGACATTCGTGTCAACTATGAATTTGCTACCAGTGATCATATACCATTTTCCCTGTGTATAAACATGAATTGCATACCTTCTGTTTTGCCTGCAGACTATAAGACAAATATAGAAAAAATAGCATGGGATAACATGACTGAAAAAAATATATCAGATTACTGTTATTGTACGAACAACATGCTTAGCAATATATACTTACCAAGGGGAGCAATTTCATGCCATGATATGAACTGTAGGGATCCCCAACATGGTATAGAGCTATGTACTTTGTATGAGAATATTGTGAATTCCCTCCTTGCTTCAAGCAAGCCTCTGCGTAAAACCAGTTCAACCAGCTCACATAACACCAAGCCCGGCTGGAACGACTATGTGAGAGAGCTTTATGCAGAGTCCAGAAGGGCTTTTAAAGCGTGGGTTGACTCGGGTAAACAGACACATGGCCCCTTGTTTGAATACAAAAAACAAGCAAATGCTAATTTTAAATATGCTTTAAGATTCATAAAGAAAAATGAAAATACTATGAGATCTGACTCTCTTGCTAGAAAGTTGGGAAATAATAATACTAAGGACTTCTGGAAAGAAATCAAAAAATTAAATAACTGCAAAACGTCACTACCTACTACTATTAATGATGTTAGTGATGTAAAAGAAATTACTCAGTTATGGCGGGAGCACTATAGTGCACTGTTTAATTGTATCAAAAGTGACACTTTTGCTGTGGGAGGCATTCACAGTAATGAGAATGTAACTGTATCCCCACAAGAAATATATAATGCAATAGTGGCACTGAAAGACAACAAGGCTTGTGGGATGGATAATATTTCCTCTGAACATCTGAAAAATGCAAGTAAGAAACTTTATCCTTTACTTTCTATGTGTTTCACTGGCTTTCTAGTACACGGCCTGTTACCTGATTCAATGTTATCCGTCATACTCGTACCCATTATCAAAGACAAAGCGGGTAAGATCAGCTCCCTGGAAAATTACCGACCCATAGCTCTATCTAGTAGTCTGTCGAAAGTTTTAGAAAGAATCCTATTAAATAGGCTGGAAGAGTTTGTCCTGACCTCTGATAATCAGTTTGGTTTTAAACCTAAACATGGCACAGACATGTGTATTTTTGCACTAAAGGAGATTTTGGATTTGTATAATTTTCACAACACTACGGTATTTATGTGTTTTATTGATGCCTCTAAAGCATTTGATCGTGTGAATCATGAAAAACTATTTTACAAATTAGAACGCAGAGGTGTACCCAAATATCTGATCAGAATTCTTGTCTACTGGTATGGTCATCAATCAATGTATGTCAAATGGG
This sequence comes from Garcialebias charrua, assembly GCA_038048925.1. Lineage (NCBI taxonomy): Eukaryota > Metazoa > Chordata > Actinopteri > Cyprinodontiformes > Rivulidae > Garcialebias > Garcialebias charrua. The sequence continues at coordinate 2,030 of JBBPBX010027351.1, read as the reverse complement.
GTAACACAATGTCTGATTCATTTAATGTTGGTAACGGAGTAAGGCAGGGAAGTATACTGTCCCCTTACCTTTTTAACATCTACATGGATGAACTATCAAAGCGCTTGAATTGTTGTAAAACAGGCTGTATAGTTGGTGATCGCATAATTAATCACTTAATGTATGCAGATGATTTGGTAGTCTTGTGCCCTTATAGTGCTGGCTTTCAACAATTACTAAGGATCTGTTCCCAATATGGTTATGACTTTGACATCAAGTATAACGCTAAGAAAAGCAAAGTTATGATTGCTAGAAGTAGGGCAGATAAACATCTGATAACCCCTGACTTCTCTCTATCTGGTGCTGTCCTCAATATATGCAGTGAAATCAAATATTTGGGACATTGCATATCTGATGACCTCTCTGATGATCGTGACATCTGTAGGCAGTATCGTATGATATATGCACAAGCTAATACTCTGATCAGAAAGTTTGGTATGTGTTCATCCTCTGTGAAAATAGCTCTTTTTAAGGCTTTTTGTACCTCGCTATACACTGCCCATCTGTGGCGAAGATACAAAAAAAGTAGCCTGCATAAACTTTATGTGGCATATAATGATGGCATGAGGCTGCTCCTCAAAGTGCCCAGATGGAGCAGTGCTAGCCATTTGTTTGTACATAATGCTGTTCCTACATGTGCTGCTGTGCTCAGGAATCTTATGTATAAATGCATGTGTAGATTGGCTGTGTCATGCAATAATATAATTGCAAATCTAGTAAATCCTGCTTTTAGTGCAGTGAGATTTTGTTCAAGATTGTGGAATCATTGGCGCCATCATTTATTTGTGACTCAGTGAATTATCTGTCTTTTATTTCTTTATTTTAATTTTTTTTATGGATTTTTTATGTATTTTTTATGGACCTTTTTTGTGTCTGAAATACAGTTTGATTGATTGATTGATATATACAAGCCTTGTCACACACATAAAAAGACGATGATACAGATTTTCCCCATTTTATACACATAGACTGGGGAGCATACCAATACACTAAGATTCTTAAAAGATATTTCGGTACTCCTCTTTCATGCAATTTATAAAACAATTCCCCATGATTTACATGATCAAACGCTTTTGAAGCATCTATAAAACACGTGTTCGTGTTTATGTTGTAAATTTATGAACATATTAGCACGTTAGCTTCCGATTAGCAACAATATAAATTTCACTACAAAGCAACGAAACAGTGAAATCACTCAAAACATTAAAAAATCTTTACAGAAAGTTTCGTGCAGCTTCCGTTAGCATCACATTAGCTAACGGAGCTAACAGGCTAATTAGCATCACAGCTAGCTGCAGCTGTGACGTAGAACGTCTCGCGCGTCTTGTTTGCATTAGATCTGGATATTTTATTGGTAAATTTCAAACGCATTAAACAAGTTTCTGTGTTTAACTTTACCTGAGACTGCGCAGCTTCGACTCGAAACAAGAAAGAAACCTTCTTCTGCTAGCTACCACCACAGCAAAGAGCGCCGTCACTTCCGGCTTATTCACTTCCGGATGGGGTGTCAGTGAGGAGCGCCTCCACTGGTGAGAGGAGGAAGTACAGACACCTCAACATCCATTCATTCGTTATATTACCCATCCATCCGTCCATCCAGCCATTATATTACCCATCCATCCGTCCATCCAGCCATTATATTACCCATCCATCCGTCCATCCAGCCATTATATTACCCATCCAGCCGTCCGTCCGTCCATCCGTCCATCCATCCTTCCATTATATTACCCATCCATCCATCCATCCATTATATTACCCATCCTTCCATTATATTACCCATCCGTCCATCCAGCCATTATATTACCCATCCATCCGTCCATCCATCCATCCGTCCATCCATCCATTATATTACCCATCCATCCATCCGTCCATCCATCCATTATATTACCATCCATCCGTCCATCCATCCATCCGTCCATCCATCCATCCATTATATTACCCATCCATCCGTCCATCCATCCATTATATTACCCATCCATCCATCCATCCAT